>CM020216.1:37698596-37806096 GCA_009819775.1 Phoenicopterus ruber ruber
ATAGAATAGAATAGTTGAGTTGGAAGGGACCTACAATGATCATCTAGTCCAACTGCCCGACCACTTCAGGGCTGACCAAAAGTTAAAAAGTATGTTATTAAGCGCGTGGTTCAAATGCTTCTTAAACACTGACAGGCATGGGGCATCGACCACCTCTCCAGGAGGCCTCTTCCAGTGTTTGACCATCTTCTCAGTAAAGAAATGCTTCCTGATGTCCCATCTGAACCTCCCCTGGTGCAGCTTTGAGCCATTCCCACGCATCCTATCACTGGATCCCAGGGAGAAGAGATCAGCACCTCCCTCTCCACCTCCCCTCCTCAGGAAGCTGTAGAGAGCAATGAGGTCACCCCTCAGCCTCCTTTTCTGCAAACTAGACAAACCCAGTGTCCTCAGCTGCTCCTCACAGGACATGCCTTCCAGCCCTTTCACCAGTTTTGGTGCCCTTCTCTGGACGCATTCAAGTACCTCAACATCCTCAAATGGTGGGGCCCAGAACTGCACACAGTATTGAAGGTGAGGCCGCACCAACGCCGAATGCAGCGGGATAATCACCTCTTTTGACCAGCTGGCTATGCTGTGTTTGGTGCACCCCAGGATGCGGTTTGCCCTCTTGGCTGCCAGGGCACACTGCTGACTCCTGTTGAGCCTGCTGCCGACCAGCACCCCCAGATCCCTTTCTGCAGGGCTGTTCTCCAGCCACTCCTCTCCCAATTTATACCTGTGCCTGGTGTCACTCCGTCCCAGAATCTCACATTCGTTCTCGTTAAATTTCATGCCATTGATGATTGCCCAATGCTCCAATCTAGCTAGATCCCTCTGCAAGGCCTCTCACCCCTCGAGAGAGTCAACAGCACCTCCCAGTTTGGTATCATCAGCAAACTTCCTAAGGGTGCATTCAACTCCTGCATCCAGATCCTTGATAAAAAGATTGAACAGAACTGGCCCTAGAATTGATCCCTGAGGAGCACCACTGGTGACCAGTCGCCAGCCAGATGTAGCCCCATTCACTGCAACCCTTTGAGCTCTGCCCTTCAGTCAGTTCTTCATCCAGCGCACTGTCTACCTGCTCATCTCACAGTTGAACAACTTGTCCAGAAGGATGCTGTGAGGGACAGTACCAAAAGCCTCACTAAAACCCAGAAAAACTATGTCCACCACCATCCCTTCACTCACTAGGTGGGTGACCTTATCATAGAAGGATATCAAATCAGTTAAACGGGACCTTCCCTTTGTGAACCTATGTTGACCGTGCCTGATAATTGCATTGTTCTTTAAATGTCTTTTAATAGCACCCAGCATGATCTCCTCCATAATTTTTCCAGGTACTGAATCAGTTTTGCACACAGAATTGCATGCCAGTTTTACATCTCCACAGTAAAGGAGCTGTTATAATGAATTAGGTGAGGTCTAATGATTCTACCAGACCCAAGGAATCACTGCACTATCATTCAGGGCGTGGTGTTCAGCAGGTTGTTTACCATCATTTGAAACAATTGAACCGAAACCAAAAAACTCAGCAGATGATAAGCATTAAGTCTTAATATTTTAGAAAAGCATATATTGGTGAAATCATATTCACATAAAGGAAGCCTCTTTGCGTAACTAAGAAATAGTACTTTTATTAGGTAATTTGTTTCGGATTATATGAGCAGAGTCGCAGTCTGACAAGGCCAAGTGCCGGGTCCTGCACTTGGGTCACAACAACCCCAGGCAACGCTACAGGCTTGGGGGGGAGTGGCTGGAAAGTGCCCGGCGGAAAAGGACCTGGGGGTGTTGGTTGACAGCCAGCTGAATATGAGCCAGCAGTGTGCCCAGGTGGCCAAGAAGGCCAACAGCATCCTGGCTTGTATCAGAAATAGTGTGGCCAGCAGGAGTAGGGAAGCAATTGTCCCCCTGTACTCGGCCCTGGTGAGGCCACACCTCAAATAACACGTTCAGTTTTGGATTCCTCACTACAAGACAGACATTGAGGTCCTGGAGCGTGTCCAGAGAAGGGCAGCGAAGCTGGTGAGGGGTCTAGAGCACAAGTCCTATGAGAAGCAGCTGAGGGAACTGGGGTTGTTTAGCCTGGAGAAAAGGAGGCTGAGGGGAGACCTTGTTGCTCTCTACAACTACCTGAAAGGAGGTTGTAGCGAGGTGGGGGTCGGTCTCTTCTCCCAAGTAACAGGCGACAGGACAAGAGGAAATGGCCTCAAGTTGTGCCAGGGGAGGTTTAGATTGGATATTCGGAAACATTTCTTCACTGAAAGAGTTATCAAGCACTGGAACAGGCTGCCCAGGGAAGTGAGTCACCATCCCTGGAGGTATTTAAAAGACATGTAGATGTGGTGCTCAGGGACATGGTTTAGTGGTGGACTTGGCAGTGTTAGGTTAATGGTTGGACTCATGATCTTAAAGGTCTTTTCCAACCTAAACAATTCTATGATTCTGTGATTTATTTGCTTAATTGAAATAAACAGACACATACCTGTAAAACTAGAAAGGAGAAATTTTTCACTAGGGCAAGGAAAGCAATCACCTTATACGCTGAACCTTTAAACTTGATACTCCAATTGTTGTACTAAGCCATAAATCCTGCTAAGGCAGTAAAATCAGACATTTGGGGGAGAAACAGCATCTCACCTTGCTGTCACAGACATTCTGCAATTGTTGCAGGAGCATCACTGGCTTTTACTGAGCAGCATTTCTGATTATTCTGTATGATTCCATATGAGAGCGAAATGTGTGGTATCTGGTTAATCTAAGGTTTTGGATGGTATTGGTGAACATTTCTTGATTTTGATAAGTCACAGTAAGGTTTCTAGTAAGAGCATCTCTCTGAATTCAGGATTTTGTATTTGGCAACCACCCCATTGCTCTAACTGCAATATAAAATCCCGCAAAGAAATAGGTCAGTGCGACTCTACAGATGAGGAAAGTTAAGGAAAAAGATACTACAAAGATATACCTGAGACATATGTAAAAGAAATGAGTAAAGAACACTTGCTTCCTTAAGAAATTTGGAATTACAGATTTTGATTTTCAAGACAATTCTCAGTGATGTCTGTCCTAATAGACTAAGTTGCAAATTTCCAAGTGTTCTGTAACCAATGCTAGAAAGTCAGCATTTTTCACTTAATGACATCCAAAAGCTAGTTTAAACTAGATAAGTACAGTTAAATCCAAATAAAACAGAGGAAAATACTGAGAAATACGTAAATGCAGTTCTCAACTACAGGCAACACTAACACTTACTACTACAATATTGATTTATATTGTCTTTTGCTGTCCCATGGGCAATAAGAATTTCTCCTCAGTATGCACACGCTATCGTCAGCAAGCTAAAAATAGATCTCATTTTTGTGGACAATCCATTTCAAAAGAAGCCAAGAGAATTACACCAGCCAAGATAAATACAGTTATGGAGGCTACTAAAAGGAACCAGTATGTTTGGACAACTTGGACAACGTGAGACTGCTAAATTTATTTTTTTCCTCCACTGTCTGAAATTCAAAGGCTGCTTCAAATTCTTCCCCCCACCTTTTAAAATGCCAATCAAAAGGCAGGCAACGAATTGCAACTTTGGTTTTCCCAGAACTGCAAAATGTTGCTTGTACGGAACATGATGGGAAGGTTAAGAACTGAAAACCCATTTGCTCCTTCCATCATAGAGCACCACAAGTAGCCTGGACAAGATGCAACATTTCTGTTGAACAAAACCCAGCGGAAACAGCGTGCAGCCAGCACGCTGCCAGTCCCCTGAGAAACGCTTGTGTCCTTCCAGTGTTAATAATCATAGTATTAATGATCCAGGTGGAGGCGCTTAAAGCTTTTGCTTTAACAGAATAATACACTGTAGTCCTTAGGTAAAAAGCAGAATTTGTGGGCTTCCCTTTGAAATTCTCTTGTTTCTTTTAATTGTCACAGACCCACAGCCTGTCAGTATTCTGCACGTCACTGCCTAGAAAATGTGTGCTATCCCCTCAATTTAGAAAAAAACCTAGTTAAACCTATCTTTTTTGAATGAGTTGTTGACTTACAGCTGGTTTTACTCCTTCAGGGGTCGCTGAAGATACAGTTGCTAGCTTTAAGCCTTTAAACGTGTTGTTAGATATAACACATAATTAAAATATCTCATGTGCAGCTGCTTTTATTTCAAATGCTGTGGCTAAATCTACAAACCCTAATAAAATTGCCATAGGCGACGGTGGTGGTGATTCAGTAGATGGCACTGCAGCCTGGGAGTCATGAAGTCGCCTGCACCCAACCCTGTCAGCCCCCAGCAGGTGGAGTGGCTGTACCCGCCCTGGCTGAGCAGGCACCTACAAGGAGAAAATGGTGGAGAACCACAGGAGATCTCTAAGCACACCTGGTTGTGCATGGTGTGAACGGCGTCTTGGTCTTGCGGGGAGTCAGTCACCCTCGTGCCATCCTCCTGTTGGCTATTCCAAGAGTTTCATGAGCAGTCTGTAGCAGCTGTAATTCAGCAGCTTCAGATGGCAAGTAATACAGAGGATGGTAAGGAAGAGCAGGAGGCTCTTCAATTGTTTGAACTTCAGTTCTCCACTAACAGAAAGTATCTCTTAAGTTTGTAACTCTGTCTTTGAAATTTACTCTAGTGCTGGTGGCTTTATGTACCTACATTGTCATCTACAAATTCAAACTTTAGTACTGCCTTTAACCTCAGTTTTGCCTTTGCAAAGCACTGCCTATCAAATCAAATCGTCTTTTTTCAAAGCCCAGGCTGTTGTGTTTTCACAGCAGATTGCCACAGTCTGTTCCTCCCCTTTCAGAAGGTCACCGATGCCTGGGAGGTGGGGATGTTTTTCCCACGTAACCACAAAGAATTCATAGCCGGTGTGCTATGCTGCAATGATATACCTTTTGACTGCCCCACAGGATGCACTTTACAAGCTCCTGGAATACTCAGGATTGGGGTCAAATTAACAATGTACCGTTTTTCCGTGTTCAGTGCTCCATGGTGAATTTGCTGCTAACACTCTAGGTGCCATTTTCACAGTGCTATGCACCATCTTTCTGAAAACCATTAATACTGGATAGTTCTTCAGGTGTATTGGCCCTCATCTTGGTGAATGACTTTGAAGAGCTGGAGGATGCCACCGGCCTGGCAACTGTGAGGTAACGTGGACAGCATTGGAGAAGAGGCATCAAGAAAACAGCTGCTTCTGTATGGCCGTCTCCTTGTGATGCTCCAAGAATGGAATGGCGAGCAGTGGCCAAAGAATTTCTGAGGTGAACGGCAGCTTCCCTCAAGATAGTTCCAGGCACTGACATCTCCTTCAGGAATCTAATTGTGCTCATTGCTTTCTAGTGACTGCCAGTAGATCATCCCTCGGAGCTGCTGTCATGAAGATTAGTGCCTCCATTAAGAGGATGTTGTGGTCATTTAGAGGGAAGTAAGTGGGCCTGGGGAATAAAGGTACTAACGTAAGTCTTCAATATTAACTGCTTAAATATCATTCAAGGTTTGAATAAAGAGACTTCGGTTTTCTTTATTGCATGGCAGACACGCAAGATCCATGCTGAAGTCTGCAAATATGTTTTTAGGATGAACAACGACTAAAAGATAAAGTTTAAATTTAAATTGAATAGATATGTAAGATAACAGTGATTAGAATATTAAAATCCCTTACCAAAGATATTGTAAAGGACTCTCTTAACCTGCCAATAGTTCTGATGAAAAAGAACAGCTTCTCAAGCTGATTTTGGGACAGTCATGGTTACCTTCCTGCTTGTGATTTCATGCCTGCTAGTCACATTGGTGGTGGTGTGATGTCCTAAAGATCCAACTTACTATTTGCTTCCTTGGCTTCCACATTGTTTTACTGAACATTTGGACAGGAGGCAGAAGCTGTTTAACTTCATCCATGACAGCTGTGGCCTAGCAGTAGGGAGCAGATGTGTGTGACTGCAGACTAGCTCTACGTAGCAATGTGCACAGTTTGCTTGCTGTGTGTACATGCAAGAGCAACAGAAGAACCACAGCAAATGCTGGTAAACATAGATTTGGGAAATTTTCTCACCAGTTGGAAATGTTGCCTCTGCAAAATGCAGATATTTCAAATTGGCTAAAAGATTATTTGTTGATAAATCATTATCTTTCCAAGAAAGTTGTTGAGCTAAAACAGCCCTTGATGCAGCACCTACTGAAACGTTCCCGTTCCTTTTGCAATAGCATCAGCAAACGCTGGACTAGACTCACAGAGCTGACCTGCTGATGCGAGGCTGAGGATGCAGCAGAGTGGCTGAAGAAAAACAATGCAAATAAATGAGAGCACTTTATCCATACGGATAGAATTATTATAGTATATACTGGGGATGTTGCATGGAAAGAACAAATGTGGAGCATTTTGCTTTTCTTTACACAATTGCAAGAAACCTACATTGCCGACGCCATCGCAGGCTTGATTCCTAGTCCCTCACTCTTTCCCATGATGAATATTAACTGCTCTTAAAATAAGAAATGCTGTATTTTGAAAAAAGGCGATTTGATTTGATAGGCAGTGCTTTGCAAAGGCAAAACTGAGGTTAAAGGCAGTAGTAAAGTTTGAATTTGTGGATGACAATGTAGGTACATAAAGCCACCAGCACTGGAGTAAATTTCAAAGACAGAGTTACAAACTTAAGAGATACTTTCTGTTAGTGGAGAACTGAAGTTCAAACAATTGAAGAGCCTCCTGCTCTTCCTTACCATCCTCTGTATTACTTGCCATCTGAAGCTGCTGAATTACAGCTGCTACAGACTGCTCACTGCCTGCGTCTATTTTGAATAAGCACAAACACGGAACCAACTTCATCTTCTTGTGTCTGACCCAGTCATATCACACTATTAAGACAAGTGAGCAGGCCCTCACTTAAAATTTGCATGTGCTTTCTGTTTCCCGTACTTAGTGAGAAATGAATTTTGTAGTTGCTGAGACTGGTCTGAGTGTAGGTCAGTATATCAAGACCTGAACCCTTTCAGATATGAAAGACAACACACTCTGAAAAGGCAGGTGAGAGCTACAGGTAAGGGAGAGTTGCTTATGTACTCCCTTGAAATCTCAATTCTAACGGTACCCCAGATATTACCAACATATCTGTAATCAGAGTGTAATCAGCATGACTGCACCAGCAAGCCCAACTACCATGCTCTCAATGGAGAGGGGCAAAATGCCTTCTTAAAATTTATTTTGTTTTATTGGAGTAATACAACAACTTTCTGACAAAATAAATAAATAATTGAAAAAAGACTTTTGGTTTCTTGCTGAACTGTGCTAATAAAGTGAGAGGGTGCAGCACAGTACAGCACGGAAATACTTATTTGAAATCGCAGCAAGTGCATGGTAGAGTCCCACGTCACAAGCTGAGCTAAGACAGGAGGCATTACAAACCTCCCTAGGAATATTGCTATACCAACAAATCCTAAAGTCAGACCAATGAGTTTTGTAACAATTGAGCTAAGAAATTCTTACCTCTCTTCCCACCACCGAAGTTACGCTAATATCTAACACTGGTGATTACGAGGTAATGAAAAAATCAAAAGCATTGTTTTACAATTTGGAGTCAGAAAGAGGGAATCAAGCCACGGGTGGAAACTAAAGAGTAACTCAAATGCCTGAAAGCATCTCTAATTAAGTAACACACACTTCAGATAGTCCTTGGCCTTGGCTTTTTTTGGCCACCTAATATAATGAATAAACCTCACATGAAGTCATTATGGGCAGACAAAGCAATGATATACACCATAGGACTTGTCTACACAGGAAAGAGCACAGAACAGCTACTGCAGAGTATCTGTTCTGCAACAGCTCCCTGAGGGGACACTTTTTTGCAATAAGTATGTATTTGTGTGGTTTAGCATAATACACACGAGAAGTGAAGTATGTTAAAAGCAAACAAAGGAATCCATCATGGAAAATAAGAGCATGTACTTGAGGAACTGGTGCAGGATAGCTGCTGGGCTTTGAATGCCCCACTTCAGATTGTTTCACGGTAACCACCTTACGTAGATCAATCCAAAGTGCACTCCTCCTTCATTGCAAATGTACAAAATGAAGGAAATGGAACAATAGACCACATGGCTTCATGATGAGGTAATAGTCAGCCAGAAGCTGCTTGTGGTGCCGAGCTATTGCTGCAACTCACACATGTAGGCTCACAAAGTCTGGACTGCCAACTGCAAAGAAGCAACAATAGTCCAGCACCACTCACGCCCTACAACATGCTTTTGTGGCCATAAATGGCCTTGCAGATGTTTATGAGACAATCAAGAAGCTGTTTCAAATATACTAGTGCATACGATGTAATTTACATTGTAAGTTCAAATATTACACAGATGTGACTGCTTATTCCATGTAGACTTTAGAATGAGTCTGAAAAAAATAGCACCAGCTTTTCCACTGTAATGCCTTTAAGGCAGCAGATACATTCTTCTAAAAGGGACAGAATATATGGGCAAAAGGGAGGGCAAAGCCTGTCTGATGTGGCTGTGCCAGGCGATAGGGGGGTATCTGATCCACTTGACTTACTACTGAAAGAACTAAACAAGACCGCCTAAAACACAGCGTCAAGAGGGGATTCTGAACAACAGACGGCTTTGCTTGCCCGTCTCCTCTGTTTAACAAGCCAGCCGTTTCAGCAGATTTCATCCGCGTGTACTTGTAAAATTTATTCGCGGCAATGACTATTGATATAATTAAAAGTGACAGCCATTGATATGTTAAATGCTGTATTAGAGGTTGTCTACATATGGGAGTCACACCTTCACATGAGAGTAGTACCGTTCTAACTATGTAGGTGTGTCTAAAATAATAAAGCCTTGTCAAAGAGTTCGTTAAATTGGCATTAGGAGGGTATATAGATAAGCTTATGGCTGTGCTAAGGAAGAGGGTAAGTTATATCAGTGTACAATAGCTTTAAATCAGCACAATACATTAGTACTAGGAATTGTATCAGTATATTTATTCTGGTTGAAGTGCCCCCTAAAGGGCACTTAGACCAGCACAAACCCTGCGTGTAACCAGGGCACAGGGCCAAGGGGAGGTAATGGCAGGAGAAGGCCCGCAAGGGAGCAAGCTCCCGTCATTCCTTGGCCTGGTGGGAGCCACCCACAGACGCCATCTCAGAGCACCAGGGAAGCAAGGTGATAGCATTTAGCTTAAATCGTTCTTGTTTCCTGCTAAATGACATTGTATGAGATGGCATTTGCACGAACCAACAAGCAGAGTCAGTGAAACTCAGCTGATGCACGGTAACTTGTTCAGCTGCCACATCTTCGTCACAGGCGTAAGCCCTGACCCTTTGCCGTCACAGTGCCAATGGGAAATGTTTGTTCAGTGTTGTTCAGAACAAGCACACGCACTCCAGCTCTTAGGAAAAGGGGTCCCCTCCCCAGTAACACAACCACTGAGAGTAATGCCAGACCCACTAAGTCTGGGTCTTTCCAAACCTGCTTCTCCTAATTACGTCTCTGCTGTTCTTGATCTTCTTCTAACCTCATTGCTAGTCACCTTGCTACAGCTTCTCTTCTCCTCCTGTACTTGGCCCTGGTGAGGCCGCACCTCGAGTAGTGTGTTCAGTTTTGGGCCCCTCACTACAAGAAAGACATTGAGGTGCTGGAGCGTGTCCAGAGAAGGGCAACGGAGCTGGTGAGGGGTCTAGAGCACAAGTCCTGTGAGGAGCGGCTGAGGGAACTGGGGATGTTTAGCCTGGAGAAAAGGAGGCTGAGGGGAGACCTTATCGCTCTCTACAACTACCTGAAAGGAGGTTGTAGCCAGGTGGGGGTCGGTCTCTTCTCCCAAGTAACAGACAACAGGACGAGAGGAAATGGCCTCAAGTTGCACCAGGGGAGGTTTAGATTGGATATTCCGAAAAATTTCTTCACCGAAAGGGTTGTCAGGCACTGGGACAGGCTGCGCAGGGAGGTGGTGGAGTCACCATCCCTGGAGGTACTTAAAAGACGTGTAGATGTGGCGCTCAGGGACATGGTTTAGTGGTGGACTTGGTAGTGATAGGTTGACGGTTGGACTCGATGATCTTGGAGGCCTCTTCCAACCTAAACAATTCTATGATTCTATGATTCTAAAATATTCACCACCAACTCAACCCCTCCCATCTGTACTCATCTCAGATAAAAAGTATCAAAGCAAATGCCTCTGAAAAGGACTAATTCCTCTCAGCCTCTTTATCATCCCCCCCCGGTTCCCATTGCTGGTAGGCTTCTGAACTTCCTTCTGCCTGTGGGCAACAAAAAGTTATCCTAGCAAGTCATTGCACAGACACTGTCTAGAAGTCAACGGCAGAAGCCACCTCACTGGGTCAGACGCACCTGCCCCTCGGGCTCAGGGCACGGCCAACAGAAGAGGCAAGCTCCCGTGGCTTCAGGAGTGTGGTGAGAACTGTGGGGTAATCTGCCAAAGGAAACAGATGCTCCTTTCGAAATACACATGTACAATCTGCTTAAAGCAGGGCTCCCTCTCGAGTTTATAAAGAATGGCTAATTTCTTAATGTTGTGGGGGTTTTTTTCCAGATGTGGAATAAATGGCACGTGAGAATTTATCATGGGTTTCTTTGCATCAAAAGAAAAAAGAGAAGACAAATACAGGAAAGGTACTTACTGACTGAGAATATTTGGACTGAGAATATTGCAAGTCTTCTTATCCCACCTCTTTTTGTGAATGTATCAGGACAATGGTGGGGACTAGACAGCAGTCCACATAGATACTGCCTTTTGTATGACACGCATGTTTTCTGTGCTAACCAGGTGCCAGCTCACAGCCAAGCCTCTGCAAGCCAAAGAAAAAACTACCATTTTATAGCCAGCCCAACCCAGACGCCCCTGACTCAAGGTATAGAATTGCCCTTGGCTGCCTTTCCGGACACCGGAGGCACAGGTGCTTTCAGAGGACAAATTAAATCCTTGGCAATCTGAATTGTCTGAAGGAGATGTTTGTATCTGCCTTGACTACAGAGAGCTGAGGGACAAGTAAGTCCTCGGTGTAGGCAGGGGAAACAGGGCAGCCGGCTCCTTGGCCTTTGTGCCTTGCATCCCAGTACAAAGGGCCAGAAGTAGGAGTGGAAACTGGGAGATACAGAATTAAACGCTCAGCTGGAATCCCCTTCAAGAACAACATCGTTCTGGTCTAATATTTCGCAAGAAACCAGCACACAACCAGTAAGAAACTGCAGATGGAGAAACAGCATCTGAGGCTCTTCCAGTCAACCACTGCTTTACACTATTATTATCTTCTCTGAAATAGTCATAGATATCAAGCAAAATTTGAGGGCTGTATATTTTGTTACTCAGTGCTGATTTTACTTTGGATTTGTGCAAATAAACATAGTGACTCTATGTTATTTTGTTAAATCTGACCTAAAGAAACAAAACTAAACAGAAGAAAAATTGCCTAGAAATAAAGGGAGGAAACAACAAAGACCTTGTAAGAAACAAAGTTAGAGGGGAGAAGGGAAAAGAAAGTCTGTATTCCTTTGCTTCTATCAAATGTGTAAAGGAGGATTCCCTTTAAAAATATTCCTATTTTTTTCATGCTTGCTTATTTTTACTGCAGAATATTGCACAAGTCTTGCAGGTTGGGCAGACAACTCTGCAACACCGAGGATGGTGATGGATCATAGCTCTTTCCAATGGTTTTCAGTTTTAAATATGGTATTTGGCTTCTGCTCGAGTTGAAAAGATGGCATAGAGATTTTGTTAATATTTCTTTTCCTCTCAATTGATAACTTTCTTCCTCTTCGTGCTAGGAACACCAAGGCCTTCCATTTTAGCTTGTCTTCAGATCAGATCTAATACAGAAAACTGGAATTACTTACAGGGAAAAAAGAAAAAAAAACTGAAAGAAAATAAACAATCCGTTTTCATATTACATGCAAATCCAAATAATCCTCTGCCTCCCGCAGTCTGACCCAATTTTGCTTGGGCAGACTTTGTTTGGGCAGACTTTGTTTTTCTAAGCCAGGCATCTTTGAGACTGCAAATTTAGCAGACGCTATTGGATACAAGAGCACAGCACTTGCAAAATCAAGCTTAAAGCTACTACATCCATGGCACTAAAATGTCCGGTGTGTGTACTGACAACTTGCCTGTTGCAGCCAAAACGCCTCCCTTAGCCATGCTCACACAAACAGACAAACCAAAGCCAAGAGTTTCATTCCTCCAGCAATTTTAGGTATCAGAACATCCATCAAAACTGCTTGAGGGAACACCCTACTCGCAGGTAGAAGTATTTAAATATATTCAACTGCTTATCACTATACATACTTGGAAAAGGGATAAAAATTGTTAGCAGGACACTGGCAAATGTGTTGATTTCATGCTTTATTGCAAACAAGCTACAAAGAAATCACTACTTGCCAAACACAATGTGACAACATGGTTGAGGGACAATTGTTGTTTTTCACCACAGAACACAAACCATTAAGGGGAAATATCTGCAGAGTTCCTTCCTTTCTTCTTCTCACTTTTTTCTTAATCCTCACACCTTCTATAACATGAAAGCCCCGAGCGTCTTTTAGAACAGCAATCAGTGACACAACTATCATTTTTTACTGGTGCTTCCTAAGAGTAATGCCTAGGAATCCCACCCTAGCCTAATGCTGCATGATTTCCTCCCCTCTTTAGCTACAAAAAGGACATTATAGGGGAGTTTTAAAAACATATTTATTTTTATTTTGTGTCTGTAATACACTGTGTGTGTTTGTTCTTTAACTCTAGTTCTCTAGTTTGAAGAAGCGTACCTTGCAAATTTAAGAATCTTCCTTTGTATCTGAAATTTTTCATAATGTGACCAAGCAGTCGGGATCCAGATAGTCCCGTAGCATTTTCTGGATGCAGAGCTTTATTCCAGTCTCATGGAATAGTTGAGGGATTATAAACATGCACTAACAGAACCAGCACTTCAATCACTCTGCGACTTAGGCTACGTCTATGTTAGCAAGCCAGGGGACGCAACAGGAAAAGCTCTGCAGTGCAAACCAGTTCGTGCGGAGGACCTGACCTTCACACGCCACGAGATCTGGAGGGTTTGTTCCAGGCTGGCTCCATCAGTGGTTGGAGGGCGGCTTTTGGTTACGTTTCAGGTGGAACTTTCTTCTGTGTCTTCTGGGGCTGCTCCACAAAATGAAGTGAAGAGCAGGAAGGGAGGACAACCAGAGATTTGCTTCAAAAAATACATACCTCATCTGAAACAAAATGCTAATGGAGATGAATGCACACTTAAGTTTGCCCTTCCAAGTAAATGGATGGCCATAGCTGTGGCAAATTTAAGCTGATGGGGATATGATTTAGTGGGGGGACTTGGTAGTGATAGGTTAATGGTTGGACCCGATGATCTCGGAGGTCTCTTCCAACCAGAACAATTCTATGATTCTATGATTCTATGAAGTAAGTCAAACTGATGTCAAGATAGCATAATAACAATTTATTTCAGTGGAAATTTTAAGAGAGCTGTTGTGGAATAAAGTCCCCCTTTTTTGGCTGAAACATGGAGAAAATATCTTATTCTTCAATAAATCCCTGAAGAGCCATTAGTTTATCAAAGTGTTGAGCGGCAAGTTCTTGGCGTAGAGGAAGAAGTCCCCTCAATCAGCGGGTCAGCCAACGCCAGCGGCAGGTTCCCACTGTTCATACCAGTGTCACAGCTGCACCCTGAGAAAGGCTCACAAAAACCATGATGCAAATGCATTCTTGGACATCATGTCAGGACACAATGCCGCTGGCGTGAAAAAAGCTGGACAAAAATAGCATGAGAACTTCACAGAAAAGGCACAGGCACTTCCTCTATGCAAATTTTTAACGGGCAACAGAACTGAATTGGCAATACCAGTTTTATAAAACTCCCCCTTGCCTCTGATTTCTACCCCTTTCCTCAGTATATTAATCCCCCTTTTTCCAGTCCTTTGGTCTTTTCCCCCTTCCTGTTTTTCTTCTGCTTCCTCAGTCTTTCCTGTTGTTTTCCTAGGATGCTATATTTTACATTTTTTTATTTAGCAGCTGCAATAATCCTGAATTTTGCTGTTGAGCTGATAGCTGTTTCCCCTGCAGCAGGTCCAGTGGTAGATGCTCTGAGCAATAACCAACAGGTCCCTCTGGATCTCTCACCAGACAGCGATATATAGCTCAAGGCAAACTGAGAGCCCGTTCTGCTGGCAGAAGGAAGAAGGGAAAGGAGTTGGAGCATATGGCCACAGTCATCCATGAATAGATGGAGAACAGAACATAAAATAGGAAACATCAATGAAGATGACTGAGATAAGTAAAATTTTGTCTATGCTAGCAAAAACTGGGTGCATTGACCAAACTAGGCTATGGAAAAAGAAAATCACCCTTTTGAGGAAATGCATGATGGAGGTCTTGGGTAGATCTTCCACTTCAGAACCACAAAATGTGGATATCGTGATGATCGGCATCCAGTCCTTCTGATCCAAGGTTTCCTGTAAAAATAGGAAGGAAGAAAAGTTCTGTAGGAGCATCATTCAGATGTTTGTTCTGCTGCTCACCGCAATCAGTCATCTTCGTAAGGATGCCAAAAGTGGCAAATATTTGGGGAAAAAGGCTGATGTAGACACCTCATGTAACACTCCTGTAATTCTCTGTACTCTGTTATTATCAATAAATTGTTGTTCATATTGATCTCAACATGCCTCTGTGGTGTTTTGCTTAAGGGCTCATATCAGATGAAAGTTTTGGAGTACTCAGGACCAATTAATAATAATTATTTTCTTTTAGCAGAATTTTTATTCCAGAACTTCCTTCATATCTTAGTATCTTATGGGAAAAATCAGCCCATAGTTTACATAAAAAGACTAAGAAAAGAAAAGATTCTAGGCTTTTCAGTATTTAGAAATGACGTCAATATGTATAATAGTATTCAAATGATTTCTCCTTTTTAAAATAGAAGTTGCTCAGATTCTTTGGTGATTCTTTATGAGTACATAGATAAGCAAAGATCATTCAAGCTCTTCAGAAGCAGAAACCCTTACCACTTCTTGTTGTAACAGAAAATTAACTCTTTTCCTTCCACTCTAATTAGTGGGTATTTCCTAAGGCGCTTTTATTTCTTCCTCTTAAAACAGTCTCAGCACACGAGAACAGCCTCAGCAGCAAGACACAAGCATTCTTACAGATAAATAATTTCCCCGAGCTTGTTAAGCTCCGTTTCAGAAGCCAGATTCCAAACCCCAGGAATCCGAGGTTCCAGAGATGGGGCATAAAGTTACCGTACTATTTCCAAGACGATCTCCAAGCGCTGGCACACAACGTTAATCACTTATTTCAAATCCTTCTTGGGACTTTTAACATCTAGCAATCAAAGATGGGATTTAGGTAAAATTAAAAAAAAAAAATAGTATGGAAATAAAATTACTAGTATTTTGATTTCCTGAGAAATCAAGTAAAGCTGAGAATAAACCTTCAGGAGAGATTTTATTCACCCTTTAAAAAAGATTTAATTAATTCATGGGATTTATCAATCTTAATTTCTCTCTTTTTTCTTTTTTTTTTTCTTTTCCTCCTTAACGAAAAGGCTCCTAAACCCAACTCTTTTTGAGGGAAGCCGCTCTCTGCACCGCTGGGTTTCCAGAACACAGATGGAGAACACGGGGCTCAACAACTAAGCGGCCGCCGGGAAACCCGCTGGGCACGCCCGGTCTGCTCAGCCCCGCGGAAAGGCCCGGGCCGGGCCGAGGTGCCCCCTGCTGCCCCGGCTGGCCGCCGGTCTCCCCCCCCAGCCTCCCCCGCCGTCCCCCGCAGCGGCACCTCCCTGCACCCCCCGCTGGCGGGGCCGCGGCGACGGCGGGGGGCGGGGCGGGGGGCGCGGCCACGCCCACTGCTGGTGACGCGCCGCCTCCTCCCGGCCTATGGGCGGTGGCGGGACGGGCGCCGGAGCGGTGCGCGGCGGCGGCGGGCGGTGAGTGGGGCGGCGGCGGCGGCGGGTCACGGTGCGGGTGGGTGTCGGCTCAGGGGGCGCCGGCCCGGTCCGCGGCACCGCCGGTGCATCGGCAGAGCCCACCGGGCGCTCGGGGCGGGATTGCCCGGGCCGTGCGGGTACGTCGGCAGCGGCTGGGTGGGTGTAGAGCCCTTCTTCTCCGGGTGACGGTGAGGCGCCGCCTGAGCTCGTTAAAATAACGCGGGGTTCAGGCAGCGGCTTGGAAAGGGCGGGTGCAGGCAGCGAGCCCCGGTGCGGAGCCGCCGGCTGCGGCAGGGCTCGGTTCCTCCCCGTCTCTCGGAGTGTGTTTGTTCCCCTGGTCTTTGACACGGGGCTGCGCTGTGATTTACAGCTGTGTGAGCTGTAACTATGGCTACTCCTAGTAATCATTAACACCAGGCGGGAAGAAACTTCGGTTTAGATAATGATTCATCTTGTTCTGAACCACCGCTTTTTGTTTTGCTGAAGCGAGTCCATCGCCTTCGGCGACTCTGATCTTTACGTGGATGCGCAAAAGCTCTGCGTGCATGTACGTTATGTTATAATGCATGCACGTTATATTATAATGCATATTATTCTGTGTAATAATATATTACATAAATATCTAATGCATATCAGGTAATGGCATAATTTTATATTAAATACATCATATTTGTTGTACATTTTTTGTTAGTCGGGAGACTGCTTTACTATTATTTTTAAATTCCGTGCCTTATTTTAATTAAGCGACCTGAGCATTTTTGGGTACATATGAAGAAAGCCTATGAAAGCAGAGTATGCAATTAAAATTAACCAATTTGTAAACCAAAGGAAGCTCCAGTGATTGCGTTACTGGGCTTGCCTTGGGCCGCACGCTGGAATTAGGCACGGAGGCACGTGGGCAGCTGCCCGCGCTCTTCCTCGCAACGCCCGTGTTTGCTCGGTGTCTCGCACCCAGCCGCTGGGATCGCCCCGCGGAGACACGCAGTCGCCGTCGGAGCAGCGCGAGGGCTGGGTGATCCCACGGCTCCTTCGAGGATGTGGCAATTTGGGGTAAATATTGCCTAATTCCGCTAGCGGTGGTGAGAAGGTAAAGGCGGACGGGGGCGTGGAGCCAAGCCGCTGAGGATGAGGGTCTGGCCCGCTCGGGTGCGTTTGAAGCTCCCGCCTGGCACGTGCCCGCATCACCCATTGCCCAGCGAAAACAGCGGCTTGAGTTTTTGCTTCCCGCTCTGCTTCTCACGTTGATAGAAACAGCTGAAGCGGAGAGGATGGTCTTCCTACCGGTGCTAGGGAAAACTGAAACTAAAAGTAATGCAAGGCAGAGCTTTACTGAATGGCACAAACTGGTCTTCCTTTGGAAAAATGGAAATACTGATGTTTTCTTGGTGTAGAAGGTGAAAATAATATGAATGCCTACTTCAGCCTAGGGTGTTATGCTATGTTTATAATACTTGACTTGAAGTCCAGTAGCCTCTTGTTTATCATGTATATTGTATACTGAATCTAAGAAGTATTTACCTTTTAATGAATTTCAATTTAAAGAACTTGCATTGGTGCACCATGCCTGTATTCATATACTTTTAAGGGCTAATAATACATGTGAGCTTTATTATACATTATTATGATTTTAAATTTTATTTGCAAAATAATTATTATTTTTTTTTAAAGGAGAAAAACATTCTGAAAATATTACTACTAAGGTACTAACAACATAATCTCTCCAATGCTATAATGTAATTAGGAGACAGGAGCACCCAGAAGCCTCATCCAGTTACTTGTGTCCCATGGCAGGAGCTGTATAAATATAGGCAAAAAGGCAGTCCTTGGTCCCAGGGAACTTATGAAATAGAAAACCAGATGCTATTTGTGAACGTAGACAGAACTAGTTGTTTAATCAAGTACTTCCAAATGTTCATACAAGTGGCAAATCCATTATAAATTATATTGGTATCATGGTTCCTCTTTCATTTATGTCTCTATAGTTTAAATGCAGTTAAATATTAAGTAGCTGAGCTACTGGAATTAAGGATTCTATACCATTGCAAAACAGCCGTTGCCAGCTTGCAGATGCTCTTTCTTGAAATGAGCTGTTTTGTGATAGAATCCACTGCAATAGTTTTTTATATTTGAATAAGATAGTAATTTATTTGAATGATGCAGGTTTGGTGGGGTTTCTTTCCTTTTTTTTTTTTCTTTCAAGGTGTGTTGATGGTACAATCAGTCAGGGACAGCGCAGTAGAAAGCTGGAGCAGCATCACAACACTGCATTGCTGTGTTTCACGAAATATTGCCTAGACCCTATCTCAACAGACTTTCAGTTTTCTCCTTTTCCCTTGCTCCCTGCCTTGCAGGCAGAGCTGGGTAAACACTGCCTTTACTCTTCAAAGCCTCTCCCTTTCTTCTTTTAATACACTCAGGAGTTGTTTTCAGCCGTGCTTTTCCGCGTTAACTCCTGAAGAACAGCTATTCTGGAGGCAGCACCTTTCCCCAGCCCTGGGGTACCCGCTCAAGCGCTCGCCGCACGCCCGCGGCGCTGTGATGCTCTTGGCGTAGATGCAGCGTGCGGGTCGGGCGTGAGCGGTGCCGTGCTGTGCTGCAGGCTCCGAGTGTCCTGGGATTTCCCTTCCTGAGCACAGTGCCACACAGAGCAAAAAAAAAAACACGGGGGATTTGGGTCAAACTGAGTAATTCTTGGGCATAAGAGGAGGTGGAGCATTAAATCGAACCTGCGGTTGGTAAACGTGTTGTGATGTGGCTTCTCTGGGTGAACTGTCACCATGTAGCCAGGACTGATGATGTGACTGATGTAAGGTAGTAGTGCTGAACAGGTGAGGACCAGAACATAATAAGGGTGAAGGCTACGTTCCTAGAAATTTGTACAGAACTCGCGCTGCTGCTGCATATGAATCTCTTGCAAAATAGCTTTTCCCACCCAGAGAAGGTCATGTCAGTCATCATTTTGAAGCTTCCTGCATCCTGTTCCCAGTTAAGCAACCCCAGAGCACCTCTCCTTGGTGCTTCCCTTCATCTCCTCGATGCTTATTGCCCCTGCTGTAGAGCAGCGTTGCCTTTGGCGCGAGGGGCTGCACCTGCTGGTTCCAAATGTGCTGGCTTCAGGGTGGTGTTCCCCGCCGCCTGCCCTGCTGCTGGTCCTCTGATCCTGGGAGGGAAAGATGCTGTCACGAATATTGAGACAGAAGTTGGGCCCTTCTGACTGTGAAGGGCTGAATCAGTCTTGCAGCCCCATTTTAGTCAATTTTTGCTCAGTACTTTTCCTGATTGCCATCATTTCAGGCAACTGCAACCTTCTCTGTTTATATCATACAATTTTGTAATTTCTCCATATGAAAGAAGGAAACACTTCTCTGGCAGGTTGATTTAAAACCAAAACAAAACAAACCCCAACAACAACAAAACCCACGCTATAATAAATCCCAAAGTAAAAAGGTTGTAAACATTTGCTCAGCAGCATGGACTGCTGGAGGTGTTAGTTGCTTCCTGGGAGTAGGTAGGTAGGTAGGATAGGACAGGTGATAAATTCGGTGTATCATATCTCTGCAATGTGTCACATGGATCTTATTTCCATGCGTGTGGTATATAGTATGCATAAGCTTTTGGCTTTTGTAAGCAGAGAAGTAAAAGAGATCTGGTTAATTTAGGATATTGTGATTTTTCTTTCTTTCTTCTTGTTAAATGTTTTGCATCTTTTTATTGTCTCAAAAAAATAACTCACCAACTTTTTTGTTCTGATACTAAAAATACTAAGAGGAAAAAACAACTATGTGCTCTACAGGAATTTCCTGACTTCTTGGCAGGATAACTCTTGGCATAGAGAAGCAAATCATGCTATAGTTGCTCATTGGCTACAGGGAACTACATGCAGGAGTCTGGTGCATAGTATTTTGGCTCTGGATCTGTTTATTTGTAGCATTCCTTGCTAAATCTCTACAAGTACAGCTTGGGTGTGGGTTGGTTGCCTGGATGTGGGTGACCGGTGCCTTCGAGGGGGCTGTCCAAGGGGATCCAGGACATCTGTATGAGGCTGGCATTATGACACATGACCTACAGTTGATCCACCTTCTTCTTGGGCAGCGGCTGAAGAGTAAGTAGGACACCTTGTGAACATCCACAAAGACACTGCATGTTTATGTTTAGCTATCTGCATCCTACTTGCCCAGATTTCTGCAGGGCAGAGGGATCAGTGGGAGATTTAACGAAACATGATCCAATAGTGTAATTGCAAATGGTCCTGCATTTCCCACCATGTTCCTCCAGTGATCCTCTTTCGACTTGGAGAGCATCAAAATAGTATTTCTCTTCTTGAGATCTAATTAGTGAAATACCTTCACAGAATCCTTAAATGCCCTTGGGGCTTCTGGTCGCAGAAACCAGTTTGCTTTTGGACTTTGCTGGGCATGTTATATACATGCTGTCTCGCTGGTACTGCAGCACGAGTTATTTCAAAATGTCTCCCAGTACCACAGGAATTCGTGAATAGACATGAACCCCGCAAAACCCTTTACAACTCAGCATCAACCTGTGGGCCTGGCCCAAAAGGGTCGGTTTGAAAGGAGTTTCCCTTTGCTCCAGCATCTTCACGTGATTGACGTTATGGATTTCCACAGAGTCGTTTAGCAGGATGCATACTGATGAGTTTCATTTGTTTAAGAATAAATAGACCAGCAATGATTTTGTTACGGATCTTCTCTCTGGTAACTCGCGTGCGTAAAAAGAGAACGCAATTTGCTTTCCATGCCTGCTTTTTGTGGTATGAAGAAATTAGTGTTTCTTGGTATTTAAATGATTTGTGGCTTAAGAAAATTACTTCTTCCTCTCCCTTTCTTCTCTACCAGAGTTGTCTAGGAGGATAAACTCACTTATAGGTATCCTACGCCTTAAAGCAAAACGGATGTTTTGCTCCTGCAACAAAGCATCTATTTTATTACGGAGCTGACAATGAGTAATATAACCTGATCCATGTGTGTATGTGTGCACTGCCAACACATCCTTCAAGTTCAAGTTCCTGCCCCTCCTTTCCCTCAGGGAAGCCCTAACTGCTCGCCTACCTTGCTCCATGTGTACAACAATAGTCACCGGGTTATAACTTTGTGCCTTCTAATAGTCTCGTTGTTTTCATTGCATAATAGTGATGTGTGGTTTTAAATTAGTCATAACTTTGGTTTTAATGAGATCTTCAGCTGTCTTCCCAGAGGGGAAGGCTTTGTTTTCCCAAGAGCATAGTGCCTCTTCCCAGAAGAAATGAATTTCTACTAATGAGGCGTGAAAAGGCGAGGTGGTAAGTGGAGTGTTGGGGAATGTTTACAGGGAGAAGGGAAATAGCTGGGAGTCTTGGGCGCTGGAGAGCGTTTTGATAATGCTAGAGCCTCTGGCATGCTGGGCATTTGCATGTATAAATAGTCGCATCGGTGCGTAGTGTCATTGCAATCATACTTGCTTTGAGAACAGCTAAATGTAATAGCCTTGTCTCATGGCGTGGAGGAACACAGCCCAAAAATACCCTCACATGTCTGCAGACGTGAAACCACAAGACCGGTGTTTAATGGCTGTGACACCAGTTGGTCTGCTCCCCAAGAATTTATGACTACGTTGCATTTGTTATGTCTGTCTGCTCACGGTGAAGACTGGTTGTGGTATGACTACTTGGAGTTGCATCAACAGGGTTCTTGGGGAGACAGGAAGGCAAATCACTCGTTGCAGATGAGAGAACTTGTCTCCCCGACTCCGGGCGGATGAAGGTGCAGGTTGCTGTGAAGATGGTGGGGAAGGCAGCCAGGTGGCTGACTTCAACAGTCCCTCCACCTCCCGGGCCACGAAACTGGGTTTGGCAGTAAGATCCAAGATTCGGAGAGGATTTATAGCCAAAATGTCCCTTTGGGGATTTTATGAAGAACTGTTTGAAACACATAAATAGGTGTGCAGAAACGAAGCCTTCCTAATCTGCTTGTCAGCAAGGAAGCTTTCTGACTGCTATTTCACTCGTCGTTGCAGGTAGATTTGGAAGGAAGATCTGTTTGACCTGCTGGCCAGGGAAAGGTTCTCTGCGCTAGGTGTGTAGTCCAAGGCTAAACCTTAAAGTAGGGATGCAAGATTCTCTCCCAGCTGAGGTCTGTTCAGTGAGCTTTGCACAGCTGAATCACAGACACTTATCACAAACCTTGGTAAGTAGGTGTTAATAGCTCAGGTCAGTTTGCAAAGAAAGCATCTTGACTTTCTCAGGGAAACTGCCCTTCAGTACATGCACCAAGCCTTGTAACTAATATATGATAACTGTAAAGAGAATTTGGAGTACTGTGGACTATCTTTAAGGAAACATAAAGGCAGTCTTCAGGCTTCAGTCAACATACAGATTTTACCTTCCTTTTTGCCATTACATATTTGAATTTAAATACAAGATTTGAAAAATAATATGCTGTACTACAGCATATGGGTATAAGCAATGATTTCTTTCAAAAATGATTCTTCCATATTCTTGATGCTCTTTGGAGCTGGAGATCTCTTTGTCCAAGGCAGTTTTTGCACGTTAAATATCTTTTATTAAGAGTATCAAGTCTGCTTGGAAAAAAAAAAAAACCAAACACTTTGGGATGTACAGCCCCTGAAACTTATTGAAGAAGGGCTCGCGAACCTGAGAGCTCATTTCTTTTCTCGAGTATATTTCTAATCTGTCATAAAAGGCACCATCTCTGCTTACAGCAGTGTCTTGCCTTGCTCTTAGACCACGACAGCGACAACCACTAGCGTGTTTCTGAACACTGCAGAATTATTTTGTCCACGTGAGGATCACGTCATTCTAACCTTGGGTGGTAATTGACTTGTCCTGGGCATGTGAAATATAAGTCTGGTGGCAGTGTGGAAAATGATAATTGGGTGCGGTGTATATGATTACTCTTTGACTAGATTTCTAGCAAAGCTCAATTCTAAGGAGCACTGTCTTTTCCCCATAAGCTCAGCTAAACTAGATAACTTTCAAACCTTGAACGGCCTTGTTCTCTCTTTAATGCAGATGAAATTCTGGTTTTCAGCAGTCCGTTAATAGCTAGCTCTTACCGTTACAAAAGTTGTGTTGTTTTTAGGCTAGTTGACCACCATTCTCCTTCCTGTTCTCCTGCTAGGCCAATAAAACAGACCATGCCAAGGACAGCACTCTCCTTATAGAGTGCTTTCCAAGTATGTAAAGCACTTGCCTGTATATTAAGTGCTGCAGGATTTGAAACTCGCCTGTAAAGCGGAACGCATCGTCAGTAATGGTTACTTCCATCTCCGTTGGCCGTAGTGACCTAATTGGATCAGTTCTGCAGAGGAGTTACTGGCAGTGACCGAGGAGGCTGGATACCCGCGGCGAGGCTTTCCTCTGCGGGTTTCCAGCCACAGGGGTACCTTCTGCTCCCGCCTCATCTCGGTGGTTGTTTCGTATTGAGATGCGTCTGTAGCCCTGGACTGAAAAGCTGTTGTCCCAGCAGCTTCGTGTTTCTGCAAAATGGTAGAGCCGGAGAGGATCTCTTGGTAGTTGTCAGGTCCCAGCAGCCATGTGATAGATGTTTATCACGGATTTGCCTGTAGGACCACAAAGTAGAACTTCAAATGCTTCCATATGTAATGTGTAGGTTTCAACTGGTTTAGCTAAAGATGTGATTATGTAAGTTGACACTTGTTCTATTTTAAGACTGGATTGTGGTTTTTTTGGCCTGAAGTAAATATATTTAAGTGAACCTGGAATAAGCCCTACTTAAACAACATAAACCAGTTTCATCTCGGTCCGTTGTTTTCCCATAGGCTTGTAATACAGTCTCAACTGACTGCATTTAAAATGAATTTAAATCTCTGCATTCTGCTCACCTAGGCAGCACCTGCTCCATGAGTGGGAAGTCTTTCTCCTGCTGAAGGCAGAGAAAGTCCTTCAGACCACTTAGTGGTCTGCTTGAATTCATTATTAGAAAAATATCACATGGGTTTGGGCACTATGAAAGCAAGTTCTGGGCCGTATTTGTCCTGCAGGCATGAAGTTTTTCTACCTTTGCTCCTCTCGCTGCTTGACCTTGAGCCAGTGTTTGTTCCAGGCTGGCCGGTGACTCCTTTGACTTGGCTGTGATGGCAGAGCAGTCAAACCCAAGTGCTGCTTTTCTTCTCTTCCTCCCAGTTTTGTGTGTTTGTCCTGTCTCCTGCTGCCCTTTCACAACTTCTGAAAGGCGTTTTCCATACCAGGAATCTGCCTGCTGTGCTGAGAGCTGGCCAAGGGCTGATGCCAGTCTTAGGAAGTCATGGTGCAGCAGTAGGGTCCAGAATCGGGATGACAGTAACTAAAATCGCATCTTAACATTTAGCGGGCACAAAAGAAACGAGAAGCAGAAAATTCAGGGATATGGATAAATCACTGATTTTCAGCCTGATTTTCTTGTTGGTCAGTCTCATGAAAAGTGCCTCCTGCCAAATGCTGTTTGCTCCTCAGAATTGTCTGCTTTAGTAATGAGTAACGCTATTTAGAAAGCTATTTACTTCCAAAATACTGTTTTCATGCCCCTGGCACAGGCTAGCTCAGAAAGAGAACAAAGCCCATTGAACAAGCAAGCTGTCCAGTTGAATTCACTGTTAATAGATTCTTAAATGGTTAATTTAACTGTTAATAGATCCAGCTTGTAAACTAGTGCGATGTATGGACGCCGCTACACAGATGCAACACCAGTGAGATTTTGCAGTAATGATGGGCTGTCTGATGCGTTCTTCAGGGGAAGAGAGCCCGAAGAGTGAATTGCCATTGTGTGAGACACTGGACCGTTGCAATGGTCCCTCATGGGCTCGGTCAACTTAAAAGACCCAAGAAACGCAACAGTTTAAACAGAGGCGATGGAGATGCTTGGCGAGCGCGCTGCATTGCCTGCAGTATTTCCTATCTTCCCCACTGTTTTGAGCTGCAGTTACCGAGGCTGCTTAGGATCGATCTGTCACGGGACGTTATTACTTAACTATTCATTTCATTTTTGACTGCATCTGCGCTCGGTCTTTCCCAGCTGTCTCCCTAGATGCACGTCATGAGACTCTAATTCTGTGGTTATGGCCAAGACTCTCACTTTTGCTTCACTTTCCCCTCTGGGGACAAGACCAAGCGCTAGCACTTCCTAGATGGGACCAGGTGGCGCGTCACAAAAATAGCTGTTTTGGTAGAAGAAGGAAATCTGCAGCAGGAAGAAAGTCAAGCTAAAACATGTAGTGCTAAGTAGCAGCAATTCAAGCAGCAGAGAAAAATCATACCATAAATTAAAAGAATTTGAAATGAGCGAAAAATGAGAAATTTCTAGCACGTGAGATTTAAAATGTTCCGGGGGGTGAGTCAGGAAGGAAAGGGTCAGGTGGTGTCAGCCTCTGCTTTTGAGAGATTGAGAAAGAAATGTTGCAATAAGACTGCACGGCATTTACTGACTTTTGCTGTGCTTACTCAGCAGCAAAGATACAGCTTCCATCAGCCCTTCTTTTCCCGTGATAAGTAAAAATTAGTTATTACAGACAGATACCTTGGGGAGGATAATATTTTCAGGGCAACTTAATTTGATTTAATGCGATATTGAAATATTTAATTCCTGTAAGAAACATGAAGTTTTGGATGAATAAAAAAAAAAAAAAAAGAAAACATTCTCTGAACATAAACCCTTCTTCAGAAGCAGCATTTAAGATTTTCCTTGGGATTTTAATCAAGTGTTCTGAAATGATGATACTTTAGTCTCTATTTACAAATCCCTTCTTTTTGGTTTGTAATCCAGCTTGTAAAAGTAACAGCTGTCTGATGTGTTGTTTGTAACTGGCATCATATAAAAATATCTAGGGGTGGCTTATCTGTCTGCGGGTGACTTTATATTGCCGGTTCTCGTTGGTGTATCTAATTAGATCTGTGTATGGTTTGTGAGTGCACAACATGTACGTCTTCGCTTGTCACTTTTGTAACCGAACAGAGCTTTGACTTGGAAAGTACTCGGGTACTGTGTCAGCAAGTGGTTTTACCCTGGAAATTACTTGCTGCTTTCCCTTTGTTTTTGAAGGCAGTTTTACTGCCAGGGGTATGTCCTATTTGTGTAAGTATTGGTAAGAAGTCTGGTGCCTATCCAGTATTTTCCGTGGTGAGTACGGCTGTAGTTGAAAGATGATTGAAGTTGCCAGATTGCCAAGGTTGCTGCTGCTTCTGAAGTTGGTTTCTCCTAGCTCAAGGGGTCTCAAAAGTTCTCTGGAGCAAGCACGCTTACCGGGACTTTACCTTGGAGGTCACCGATGCTTCCCTTCAAAGACTCCATCATCTCCTTGCTGGCCTCCTGAAAATGCCCTAGCAACAAAACCCGCAATTATTTACGCTACAAAACCATTCAGTGTAGTCTAAGCTACTTATTATGCACCGTAATATTTGGAAAGAGTAGCGAAGGCAGGCTCACGTGGCAGACCAGCTTGACAGGCTGCCTGGAGAACATGGGAGCCGGAGCTGCAGGAGAGTTTTCAGTGGTCCCCAGGTTGTCTGCAGAACTTGTGGCAAGCATCAGCCCTGAGTAATAAATAATTATCATGACGAAAAATGGCACGTACTGTTCTTTCAGTGTCTTGACCCACAATTACCGTTCTCTAGCCATTGCCTAAAAGCCCAGGCTGCCAGTGTTAGCCTTACTGGTATAGTTGCTCTGGGATCAACAATCCACCGAAACTGCAGAATATACGTGAAGTCCTTAGGTTGAGCACACATCTGCAATTTGAGATTGGGGGGAAAAAAAAAAAGAAAGGAGAGTGAAGAAACATCTGATGCGCTCTCCTACTGCGAACAGATTTCTTAGCACTTCTTCCTTGTTTATCTTTAGGCTTTCAGAGGCTTCAGAGAGGCTTGGCGTGTGAGTCATGCTGCTGTTCAGCACTATGGGATTAACTTGAGGCAATTCAAAGCGTGGTATAATACCACTGTAATTGGAAATCTGCGACCCACACCTGACGCTGTAATCCACGTAATGCATGTATTTCGGAGGGGAGAGGGAAATTTGTATGTTTGATTAACTCTTTGATTCTTAAGTTCCTCTGAAAGGAATGAAAATTTCTTTGATAGTTTTGGGTTTTTGTTTTTTTTTTTTTTTTTTTAAACGGACCAAATTCATTCTCATGATAAAACAGGTCTTAATAGCTAGGAAGATTGCAGCACAAGGGAATGGCTGATAGGGAAAAATGATAGTGTTTAAAGAGGAACTGTTTTGTACCTGGTGGCCCTAAACAAGCATTTAGCAACCAAATGGAGTGAAGTCCTGTAGGAAAAGAGTAGTTAACTAAGCATCTTGGCAGCGGTGGCTGGAAGTCAGAATTTCAAGTGCAACCGCAAAGGCATGATTTTTGGCAGTGCGTTTCTACGTAGCGTTGTGGTTGGAGAGTAGGGGTGAGAATTCTGTTGGTGGTTTGGAAAGCTCTTCTTTTAAAAGCAATTTAGAGAGTGTCCTTGTTTCCTGCTCAGCAACGAAGCGATTCTGCTGCTACTGTAATAGAACACCGATGAAACGGGTACCTTGAGCCTGGAAAGTGCGATGGATTCGCTCAAGGGGTACTTTGTTTTGTTGACTTCACTAAGCAGTCTGCAGACACCCGAGTGCTGTGCAGAGTTTAGGTGAAAATGCTGATGTCTTTTTTTCATGTTCTTTTCACTTCTGAGGAGCAGACCCTTACGGTGATGTGCTGAGGGAAGGTGAGGCGAGTAACCGGCAGGGCTGATGAGAGAAGGAAGGATGCTCTGTGACCTGCACAGTCTAGTTTCGGTCCTCACCGTCCTGTTCATGGGCAGTGAGGGACAGAAGGGAACTCGTGACTCCTCTGATGAGCGCAGTTGGGTTGACCCCAGGTATTAAACTGGACCAGGTGAAGTAGAAGGCATCCACTTACGCTGAGGCTGAATTACTCTGGATTGAGTGGAAGTCCCTGCTTGGGAAACAGCATTTGAATAAGATTTTTCCCATCAACAAGAGCAGTAGTTCTGTGATGGCCATGTACCCAATTCCTGTAAGTGCCAGGATGTGTTATGATGTGGTCAGTTTGGCATCACGGAATGGTACATTTTATATGTATAAATGTATGCTACCTACATAGTTTTCACACTATTTTCTTCAAAATTGGGGAATAAGCACTCAAAATTTTGCCTGTTTCTTATACTCTGAGGTTCTAGTACGAGTCACCATCTAAGTTGTTGCTGGACTATACAGACCTTTCCATTGATATATACAGTATGGCTGATCTTATGATTTCAGGCAGTTTCATTCCATCAACAAGTTAACATGGCTTTCTGCCACTTGTGATCCTTTCATTTGAAACCTATAGTAATACTTCATCCTTGCTTCTCACTAGCTGTGAGCTAGTACTAAGCGGGGATTTAGCTCCTCCATTTCCTACTCCCTTGCAGCGGCACAGGTGTGTCTCAGGTCCTCTGCTCTGTGCAGGGGTTGCAGGAGATGCTCTTTGCCCAGCAGTGATGCTCCCTGCCAGTGACTGGCCTTTCAGAATGAGTTCAGAACCTGAGGCTTCTGCAAATACAATCAGTGCTTCCGAAAAGAAATTTGCATTATCCTGTCCCGAATCTTAAGTACTACTTATGTTTTAGCATGGGATTACTGACTTTATTATAGTCTTTTTTTGAATTCTCCAGAGCTAGCACCTTCTTTTATTACAACTCTATTCTTCGTATCCTCCCCTTCCCACCATTACCCCCTGCATGTGTATTTTCCTTACAAATCCACGTGGATGACTTGCCTTTCAGGAGCATATTGCGGTCGGGCGCAGGCAGGCGTGTTCTGTGATAGTGAACTCCATGTACGGATGCAGCTGAACTGTCTACAGGCTGTAGGTTAAAATTCTTAAGACATTTTTTGAGCGTTAAGGTAAGCAAAACGTAAAATGCAGGAAAGATCTTTAAGTATGGAGAGATTTGTTTGTGATCTCTCTCTCTCTCGGTCACATTGAAGCCTTGATCGAAAGTTTCATTTGATACTGATGATGGGAACAACCTTGAAAGTGCAGCTGAGGACTTTGCTTGTGACTGGATAGGGCTTTCAATCATCACCAAGGTCTAAAAATAAAGCACCCTTCCCCGTTAAAGCTTGAAGGTGGTCGTTTAGTTACATGTTTTGAAATAACCAAAGGTAGGTGGATGGATGATTCTTGAGCTGAAGATCAACATTTATTGCTTGAGGGGAAACACTGGCCAGGTAGAGTCTGTGAGCGCTCCCAGAGCAGACAAGAACATTGCATAGGCCACTGCCCAGCAATGAGGGGAATCATGAAATTTCAGTGCAACTAAACACGGCTACTAGTGAGGCGGCCGGGAGGGCTCGCATTCGTTTGTGCTGGTCTTACAGCAAGTTGTCATGGTTTTTTTTGTCTGTGGTACTGCTGAAGTTTTAATCTTTCGGTTTTGGAATATAAGGGAGAAGTTACTTCCGCCTTTAAGAGCAGTCCATTTACATGATAAAAGGGTATTCCCGAGTAATATTAAATATTTTTTTTTAATTTGGATTTTAAAATATAAAATCAACTCTAAAATATGAAATAAAATATAATACTTAATAGTGTTTATCTACTATCCCTAGGAAAAGCACTGCAGTACTTGTTTGGGGTTTTTTTTCCCCTGATTTTTTTTTTTTTTTTAAGCTACAGGAAGTATGGCAAGTCATCCTACGTAATCTTTTTACTTTGGGTTGTTGTTGTTGGCAGTTGTGGAGCCGTTCCCTGGCAGTTTTCTTGGTTATGCAATTAAGAACTGTCAAAAATATAACACCTGCTCCTTGCAGTACATATTAAGTATATGAAACTAAGTAATAATAATAATAAAAGTCTTCTGTCTGATAATAGATCAGAAGCAGAACGAAAACTCGCTCAAAGCAATGGGTTTTTTTCCCAGTCACAGCAGAAAGCATTTTATCAAAACTACAGATCTACCACTGCCTTTTTTTTTGATTCTTTTTCCCAGCACTGGTTCATTTCTTTGTCAGTGGAAATTTTTTTTTTTTATGAGTAAAAAGACCAGCAACCTTCTGTTCGTCTTCTGAAGGCTGCTTCTCTCTGTCACCGGTATTTTGGGTAAGTTTTTTTCTAAAGATAAAAAGGCATCTTCTTAAGAAGACAGTTGAACTGTTCTGCTTCAGTGACTTCTACATGTGTTAAAGAAGTCCTAAAATATATGTCTTGCTACCAGCCAGAATACTGCATTGGGTGTGTTTGCAAGTGGCTGCAGCGTGACTGGGGTGATCTTGGACTTGCTGAAGTGTCTGTGGAAAAGGTAGCTTTAGTGGGCTTGTATTTCCATTTTTTTCAAATTACTTGATGAAAAAATAATGTATTTTAAATATTTTAGGAAGGTTTTTGGTGCTGAAATATTGATTTTAGTCATTAAATATTTAAAATTGCAATGGCTGTTCGGAGTTCAAACTCTTCTTTCTAACCTGCACCAGCACATAACTCGGTCATTAGAAAGCAGAAGACAAAATGAAATCCGTTATTTCAGCCCTGTCATTCACTAGCAGCGTCAGGAATGAGATATTTTGGGCTTGCATAATTTCTTACTTGAAGGAGTTAAGAGACAGGAGAGAAGGAGGCTGCAGAATCTGCTAGAATAAAGATACATAACTGGAGAAAAAAAAAATAATGGAATTGCCATTTAAAAAAAACAAACCCACATTCAACCACAGCAGAAAGGGGGGGGGGAGCCCTAAAACTGTATAGGTTTACAACTGCACCCACCAAGGAGAGGCAGGAGGCAGAAACAGCCCTTCCCCTTCTCACAGCCCGAGCCCTGCAGAGTCTTTTCTGTGGTGTGGGCTTGTGCTTGCCTGAGGGGTAGGAGCCATTTATCTCCACCAAAAGGAGCCACACTTCTGCGTGAGCAGCAGTGACAACCCATGAGCCGAATTCTTGCCCCTCCTTGCTGAGCTGCTTGGCGCTGCCGAGCCTGCGCAGCGAGGAGTGCTGGAGTGCTCGTCTGCGCCTTCAGCCCAGGGCGTATATATCAGTTAGAGACAAATACACTGAGCAAAAAACCCCGAGTTACTGGGAGTGTGTTTTCGATAGTCCTCTGTGCTTTTATCAGCACAATTTTAGCTACAGAAGTGAAATGGTGACCTTGCCTTTACGGAGACAGGAACCACACTGGTGGTACCATTTAGGATGTCTGAAGCGCCTGGACATCTCTACTTGGAGACAGAGTATCCTATTTGGGTATAACTGATCCTATAGAAATTCGGCAAAGATGCGTTTGTTCCCAAATAATTTCCTGGTCATAGAAATATATGCGTGCTTACCTTTGTGCTCCGTTTCATTAAAATAGGTGGAGTTGTGTTTAGAAGGTTAGGCATGTTTGTAAGAGGCATCGGGCAGGGGTGGGGTGTCCAGGAGTCCTTAGCTGGGCTTGACCTAAATATATAGTTGTATAATAACAAGAGCGGCTCCAAGCTCTGTATCGCTAAACCTTAGCAAACCACCTCCAAAAACGTGGCCGTGTGTCTTCCCCAGTCACACGTGACCGTTTTGCAGCCAGCCGGCGGCAGCTGCCAAGGGTTGCCTAAGCAAGCTGCAAATCCACCTTTTCCAGAGCAAGGTGCCTGCCCAGAGAGATGCACGGGAGGATTTTGCTCAGCTTCTCCTGTTTGAGTGGCGTCCATCCTGACCGTGGGGTCAGCGTAGGGAGCCGTACTCCTGGGGTGAAGGAGGGATCCTGCTTGGGTCCTCTGGGTTTGGAAAGAGGAGGCTGATGTTTAAAAGCTGAGGAGGCAATAGGATGTTTTTGTAGCTGGGGGTCAAGGTAGGTGTTAGCTGGCAGTGGCTGGATGGCACGTGGGAGAGGTAAAGGGGAAAGGCAAACGGCAAATCCTTTTCCCCAGGGCCGTTATTTTTAGGCAGGCAATGTGTGTGCAAGCCAGCAACGGAATAAAGCCAGCCCGCTCATCCCATGTGGTACCTGTCCTGAGCAAACCGGCTGTTTACGGGACTGTAGAGGCAGTTAAAAATTTATCGGGATTTCCAGTGGAAGAGTAGGTTTAAAACATAGGTTAATGATGAGATTTTTTTGACTTGGTCTAATTATACACTTCCCTACATGGAGGTTTTAAAACCACGGACGCCGTGAAATTTAGCCTGAGTTTTCACCAGCCTGCAGGATCCGAACAGTTTGTGTCTCCGCTTATCTCCGTTTCAGAGAAATGGTGGAGAGGGGCTTTTGATTCTGCTGACTCAGATGTTTTAGCATCTCCTGGACCTCGGCCGCAGTCCCGCAGACCTGTGCTTGGGCGCCGGGGAGGAAGGCACAGGCAGCACGGCCTCGGCCGTGCTTGTGCGCCGGGGACGCCGGCTGTGCGGAGCTGTGGGGAGGTGGGTGCGAGGAGGAGCCCCGGGGCAGCCCTCGGAGCAATGAAGAAAAGCACTCATTTCCAGAGATGGACAGGCGTCATTGGACTGTCATGTATGACAAATATCCCCAGAAGGGAACTAACCCAATGCTTCTAAAATGGGGTGGTGTTTTTTTTTTTTTAAATGAATGAATTCTTAGATATAGTTAATGCAATCATATTTTCTGGTATATATGGCACCGAGCCTGGCTGGCTCTTTCCACTGTCTACTAATGTCTAGCAAAAGTGATAATGACCTTCAAATAACTACGAAATGCCAATCTGATGTCTATTTTGGTTTTTTTCAGGTTGATTTTTATTTTCATACAAACCAGTGAAGATGACACCAAAACATGAAAAACAAGTAAGTCGCATCTAAGCTTTAATAAAAAAGGATTCTGCTCTGGTGGTGGTGGGTTGAATTTTATTAAGATGCACCCGAGCCAGGAAAAATTGGTTGTATTCTTCACGCTTTTAAGTGCCAGGCTACAGAATATTCTGGAGTGATGCAGTGCCAGTTCCTTCTGTTAAAGTTTGATGGAAGAATCAAATATTCATTGGATCAGAGAGAAGGAGATTAAATGACTCTGTGCATAAGGGGCTCAGACACTGAGATAGGAGAGGGGGACTTGGATTTCATTCGTCTCTTCATCAGTCATTGGGAATTTTGTAGGACGTTAATGGTTGGAGCTGGGTCTGAACTCCGATTACCGGATGCACGGACCACAGGAATCACACTTGCGTGTTCTCTTTTGCTCCATCTCAATGAATGTTAAAAGTTTCAACAAATGATTTTTGTCTCGGCTGTTAGTCTCTTATCAGCCCTACTACTCAGCATGCGTGGAGTGAAGATGCCAACACTCGCAGCGTGAAAAGCCCCGCATCCTTTGTGGTTGATCTTTTTACTAATAGGCGACCTGATGGGAAACTTTTTTCTCGGAAGCTTTGTGGAAAATGACTCTTCGGGGGTTATTGACTAATCCGATGTGTAACAGTGGCACCGTGGAGCATGAGGTTATCACCTGATACGATCCTGAGCACAGAGATTTGAATTAAAATGCAGCTGGAATGAATGAAGCAAATAATCATCCAATGCAAGATTATTTTTATTCCTCCTCCTTGTGGCAGATTTTTTCCCATATTAAAAATAGATGCTTACATGTCAGATTTCCTATTTTCCTCATAGGAAAATGTTAAAAATAGACTTCTCAGAAACACGGTTTTTGTGGTCAAATTCTATATAGTAGAGCTGCTGGCTTATCCTTGTCTCTGAGCAATCCGTTGCATTGTGCAGAAATATTTCCAACAGGAGGAAAGGGAGGGAGGGGGGGGAAGAAGGACTTCTTGCGTTTGCTTCAGCTGCTTTTATGGTGTATTCTTCCTTGTGAGGCAAATCCAAATGGGAACATTTCAGTTTTCAGTGCTTGTGTCTACATGACCTCAGTGCTGCCCTTTTCCTCTACTATTGGCACTTGTGCTCTTTGCACAGGACTGTAACCCTGAGGGAATAGGTGTAAACCAGGCTCGGGGGTCACTTTGGCCATTTTGTCATTTATGTGTGAGCGTAACTACTTGGACTGCTCCAGGCCTTGAGGACAGGGTAGCAAAACGCCAGCGGTGCCATCCGTGCCTGAACTGGCTGGCACAGAAACCGCAGCCGTTTTAGCTAGGAGTTAAAAGGCACATCCAGCCAGAGAAGCTGCTCTGCTAATTCCTGCTTGTTAAATAGTTATGACTACTTTTTGTAGTAGTTATGTATACCTCTGAGGCAAGTTTGAAGTTCTTCATGAGGATGTTTGGGCCAGCATGGCTACTGGGATCCGTATCAAAGCTATGGTGCTGGCAGTCTGGATAGGAAATGTTTTGCTTATGAATTTAGCAGTTTCCAGGGAGAAGCGATAAATGGTGATGCCACCTTCTCCAGCAGCTTTCTGTTGAGTCTATATTGTTCCCAGTGCAATAGGCCTCCATGACCGAGCTTGGACACTTTGAACTGTTGGCAGTAAGTTCTGGTTTTGAGAGAATTGTTGCACTTAGGCGTTACAGGAAACATAATCATTCTTGAATGCATGATAGACATGCATGTATTGTGCCTCTCAATTTAAAAAAACCCAACAAAACCAAGAAAAAACCACAACAAAAGAGAAAGTATATATAGTATGGCATAACAGCTAGATGTGCAATTCTGGAAAAAACAAGCAGAATTGGGTGGGAGAGGAAGAAGACTCCTTGAAAAGGATTGCAGCTGATGAAAGTAAAAAACCCCTGAAACCTTAGCTGTCTTCGGGCTCTGCTGCCCGGGTTGTACGGCTGGGCTGCAATGCAGTCTTGTGACAAAAGATGAAGCTAGCCTTGACGTGGGCTGTGGGAGGAGGAGGTCAGCCTCGCCTCCCATAGGCGAACAGTGCATTACTTAAAGATAGACAGGTCTGTTGAGGGTATCCTAATTTTTATAGCAAGATGGAGAGGGAAGGGAGTATATACAGAGGAGAAAGGCAATTGTTACCCAAAACTGCTGTGACTGACTGTGACCAGTGAACGCAGGATGGACTGAGCGTACAGCGGTAATCTCCCAGAGGAATATTCTGCCACCGAACTCTGCTTGGACCCTAACATAGCCTATATGTGAATATTGGCCTTTACAAGCCTACTTTTATAGGGATGGGGATGCATAAGCACCTTTTCTGGCGGTGTATCTGCATCTGTACTGGCCAGTTAGGGCTGCTTTGATTAAATCAATATTGTTGTCCCAGTGGAGTCTTGTATGCTGGAGAAGGCTTAAAGGTCAAAAGAGAAAGGATGGTCTATGTGTGCAATGCCGCTGTTTCAGAGCAGCAGAAGCTGTAATGGGAATTGGGTTTAATGCTTCCTGGATTCAAGATGTCTATAGGGGAAGTAATCGTAGATCTTGAGAAAGGCTGTACATTTTCGGGGTTGTTTTCTAGTTGCTTAATGTTTATCTTGCTTCATTCTGAACTCAGCCTCGGTATTCTTTGGTAAATAAAGGAAAAGAAAGAAACACCCAGTCTTCTGCTGAAATCCCGGTGTTTTAAATCGGAGCTGGCACTGGCTGTGTGTGAGGGCTGCAGTTCGCTGAGGTGCTCTGCTGTACCGCAGATCACTTTTACTCTTGGCTCGGTGATGCACTGCCTAGACACCTGCCTGCCACAGCCTGTACAGCTGGTCTCCTTTCTTCTGTAGGTAGGGTCTCAAGGGTGCTTGACTTCCTCGGTACTGAAACTCAGTGGCTGCTCAACTGGAAATTAAAAGTGCACAGTTTTCTGTGTAAATCGTGTGGTCTGGAATGATTTGCAAGGTAACATGTAGCTAACCCACAACATGCCCAATAGTAACTTTTAATTGTAATAGCTTGGTATAATAGAGGTTGGAAGAAGCATTTACTTCAAAGATGGTTTTGATACTGTACAAAGGAGAGGGTTATGGAAGGTTACTTGGAAATGAAGTAATTTGGGGAACCTGGAGAAAAGGAAGGGCAATGAGAAGCCGGTACGGGGGTAGATGAGAGGAAGGGGACCGAGGTTGGGTTATGAGTAGGCTACTTGCAGTTGTGACTGCTGGGCTGCAGCAGTTGACGGGAAGAGGAGAGCAGTGTCCCCTTTGAAGCTTCCTGGCGTAATTCTTCTTCTTCCACTTGTAGGACTGATGCATTTAGTGCTCAGGAAAGAAAAGAAAGTATGTTTAGGAGAAATGGTTGCAGCTCTGGGGAAGAGCGGGACGCAGGGAAATAGGAGGCTGGGGAAGACATACTTGGGAGAACGTAAGACTATGGATATGAAAAGATGTTACAGTGGGTCCGAAAGTATACTATGTCTATATATGTATGCTAAATATGATAGTGTGGCAGGTGGAAAAAAAAAAAACCCAACCCAAAAAAGGTTTCCTCTCCTTTGTTCAGTACGTTGCTCAGGATCTGCTTGGGAGGGGGAATAACTTCCTCATGTCTCCCACTAGTGTTTTTGTAAAAGTAAAGGCGTGACCCTCAGCTGGTAGAAGTGATGATAGCTCAGTTCGTTTGTTCCTCTTGTGCCACGCTGGCAGGGGGTTAAAAAGCTGCAGAGGAGAATCGGGCCTCTGGTGCTCTTCAGTGAGGAAAGAAGCGGCAGGGGTGGCGGGAGCCTTTTAAAAGGACTTTATTTGGCAAGATGCTCGTGACACACACCAAAAGGGTATCCAGCGATAATGCATAAAACACCCCTGTGACTAGAAGCTGGGCTAAGTGAAATAAAACCATGGGCTGTATCCAGCCATCAGGCCACAGGCTCCCCATCCCTGAAGCAGTACCGCCTGGAAATCAGCATGGTAAATGACTTATTCCAGACCATGAACGCCTCCCTGCCATGTACAGGGTGCAATGACTGTTCAGGAGAAAGGAAAGATCTTTTCTGCTCAAGGTTGTCACGGTTGTCCTGTCGGTCCGTTGAAGGTTGCTGCTGGTGGCACGCCGAAGGGTGTGTGGTGGGGGGAGAAGACTTGGCTGAAGAGTAAAGGTTTCTTTTCTGACATCTGAGGTTTGGGCATGGAGAGACACATTTTTGAGAGCTTTCTTGTTCAAGATTTCTTGAATTATGCAAAGTCATACTAAAAAAGCATGTTATTTACCAGAGACGCTGTCATTCCTCCCACAAAACGATTCCTGTACCTGGAGATCTTGTGCAGTGCTTTCCTCTCAGGGGGGAATATATCTACAGCTTAAAATGATATGGTTTTCTTTACCTGAGTTATCGTTTAAGAGGTTGGCTTAGCTCTTTGAGTGAATAGCTTATTTAAGCAACTGAAGTAGGGCAGCGCATTTGTTGCTTGGGAAATAGCAGGTAGTTAGGCACATTTTCAACTTGTGTATTCTAAAGAAACCTTTTCCATCCCAGTATGAACATACAGATTTACAGGGGGTTTGTTTTTCAGTTGTTTGTTTGTTGTGTTTTTTTTTTCTTTTCTTTAACATGATAAAAGTTTTCATACAGTCATTAGCTAAGGATACTTGGAAGCATGTAATTCTTCAGCCTCTTACAGTTCCTATTAGTGATGCCCAGTTACACGACAGTAATGCTCACGGGCCTCTCACGCTCCTTTGAGATCCCTCTAAATTATTATATAAATGTAGGAATTAAAAGGAAATAGACTGTATATGACAACTTCTAGGGCACATATACTATATCATTGTCCCCCCAAAATGTGGGAATTACTCTCTGCAGCGTGGCTGTGTTGCTTCCTCGGGCAGGTTGATGGGCAGACGGGGATAGCAGTGCCCAGGTCCTGCATCCTTGGGTGTGCTCCGTGGCTTCAGTTCCCGGTGTATCCGGAAGCGTAGGTGGCAGAGGAGGATTCACCTTCTTCCACACGGCATCCGGGACGCTAGGCTTGAGACCTTGAATTCCTGGTGTTGAAACTGTGTCCGGGGCAATTAATAGTGGTACATCCTTTTCCACGGAGCTGGAGCGAGTCATTTGGGGCATAGAGAAAAGGCAGTTCTTCAACTTCTCATGGAGATACCAAGCACTTACCTCAGATCCCTGAAATCAATGGGTATAAATACTTGATTTAAAAAAATACAGACACAATGACAAAAGAAATTTAGGAGCAAATAAAATGCTATATGTATGCATTGGGTACATGGAGCAGGTTTGTAACACGTTCTTTGTGAATGTTGACGACAAGGGTGGGAAAAGACTGAAATACCTGCCTACTTCTCTCTTACATGTGTGACTTTGAATGTTAGGGTTTTAGTTTGTAGCTACTGAAATCACCAAATCTCCCATGCATGAAGCACGTATGACTTTTTCACAGTATTACTTAATCTGAAATACTCCTTTTCAGCTTGCAGTTTGGCAAGGAATTTCCCAGACATGTGGTGTAGCTCAGATGATTCATTGCTTTTTGCTTCTCCTTTTATAGGGTTGCAAAATTCAATAAAACAGCAGTTCAGCTTTTAATCTGAGCACAGTAGTTTGTGGAACAGCAGAGCAATCAAGAGAGTCTTTCAGGCTCCCTTTGTCTTCCGAAATTAATTGCTTGATTTTTATTATGCACTTGCAGGAATTTGTAACTGTCTTGGTGCGAGACCCCAGGACACAAAAAGAAGACTCATGGCATTCTTACATCGACTACGAGATATTTATTCACGTAAGTATAAAAATTACCAGCACAGATTCTCTGGGCTCTTATTGCTGTTTCTGTCTGAGCCAGGGCTCTTTTCGGGTATTAATGGAATTTCTTTACACGGCTTCTGGGAGGCTGGAGGATATTATTCTCCTTTTAACCACTGAGATGCAGTGGAACAGGTAAGGTGGGTTGGCCAGAAGGTCTGTGGCAGAGCTGAGAGGTGAACCCGGCGTTGTGTTCACGTGTGCACTCCACAGTGTCTTACAACAGAGACTACTCTTAGCAACAGAGACTGTCCTTAGCTTTACTTATCAACTGGAAGATTGTCATGATCAGTGATGTCTTACCATTATAGAAGTAGTTTGGTGTTCAGGTATTCATGGGAAAACAGCTTTCTTTTCAAGTAATTATCTGGTTATTTGTACTTTAAATTCGCCCGAGTTCTTCTTTTTGCCAAGTTAAGTTGGTTGCTGCAGTGTGGTTGTTTTCACTGTACCTTGGCATTCATATTATGCTAGTTTAGCGGTGCTTGGATATGTCAAGTAACTACGTTTGGGTTTATGATTGTAGTCTACCATATGTTAATAGGAGTGCTCTTAGAATTACAGTTCTCCTGTGTCTTAAATCTGTCCTATACATAATTTTGTTTCGATGATTATTCTTCTTTGGTGGATGACATACGGAAGGAGTTATCCTAATTTCCCAAATCTAGATCCAGGGATTTTAATTGCAATGTAAAAAAAAAAAAAAAAAGTGAAGTGTACCAAGTATCAGGTGAAGAATTTGAGAGCGCCGAGTTACATGGTTAATGCTTGGCACAGAACCGAAAGCATTTCCTTCCTGTGTGGGAGAGTTAAGCATTCAGCGTAATGAGAGCAAGCAGTCAAATGATGATTTATTAAATGTCTATCGTGACAAGTACTTCTCTCCTGCGTGGCAATCAGAGCTGTGAAACGTTTACATTTTGCAATGTGGTTGAAGTACTGGTTCCAAAGCAATTATAGTTTTGACTTCTGGTAAATAGGAATTCTGTAGATTTGGCGGGGCGGGTGCTGTATGACTGTTTCACAGGCATTCGTGCTTCTGAATAGAAGTATATTACCGGCTTTCTGGGCGACTGCTAACTTGGGATGATGTCATTTAGACCCAGTGTTTTATGATTCGGCACTGGGCATCTCTGAAGCTGATAAGCATCAGCCCAGCTTCCAACCAGCACAGTGCCGGGGCTTTCGGAGACCAAGTCTCTAGGTCAGTCCTACCATCCAGGCTTCTCAATGGATTCAAAATCCTGGGTCTGCTAGGCTCTTAGACCAGCAGGATTCCCCTTCTGCCCAGCACCTGGAGCATTTGGCTTCTTAAACTCTGAGGTATTCCGGATACCCACCTATTCCAGAAAGCTGGCATCTTTGGGCCCTCTACAATCTGCATCGTGTGGCTGTCTAGGAGTTGTGGCTCCTGGCAGGCTATTGAGGGTGGGTTGGACTGTGGGCAGATTTATAATGGAGTCCTCTCTGGTAGGTGGGGTTTCGTCTGAATGTGTGCTCCACAGGGAAATTTGGCAAAAGCTTTTAATTTCCGTGAATTGTTGCTCTCTTGATGAATTGGCATTTTTCTGGTGGACTAATAGGCTTCTGTGGGAAAACTTCCAAATGCTGCTACTTGCAGAGAGCAGTCACATTGGTTCCTTTGATTTGATTTAAGTAGGATTGCACACTGGAAGAACTCTATGTAGCTAACTGTTTGCAGGATTATAACTAGAATAACTAAACGTGACCCCCCCCCCCCCCCCCCCCCCGCAAAGATTGGCATTATCTGCTGAAACTTTTTTCTGAGATCTTTTTTCCTGTTACTGCAAGTTGTGCCGTAACCCAGATCTCTTACTTTTCATTGCTTTTTTCTTTTAAAAAGTATTTCCCTGAGAAGCAGTAGAAACTGTCACCAGTCCCGTCTGAGATAAAGCACAGTCCTTAACCTAAACTGAATTCATGTCAAGCTTTCCATTGGTGTGGCGGGGATTAGCATCTCAGCTATGTTTTTAATACCATGCCTGCACTTCAGCTTAAGCTGATTTACAAAGTAAAATGTCTTTTATTTCCCAACAGACAAACAGTATGTGCTTTACAAGGAAAACATCCTGTGTTAGACGACGCTTTCGAGAATTCGTTTGGCTTCGACAGAGACTTCAGAGCAATGCAGTGCTTATGTGAGCAACTTCATATATGGCTATTTAACGATCTGTCAGTCGTGGAAGGGGAAGGTTGTTTCATCTTAATGCTGAGAATTACAGAAATGAGAGCTGGAAAGCGTCCTGTGTTTCTTACTGGCACAAGTTTATTCTGTACAGGGCGTTTTCTCTGCGTTAAACCCGGAAGAACGTGGTTTGTACTGATAGCCTTTGCTTGGTGAGCCTCCCTCTAGTTTGTAACAGATTTGATCTGTGTTTCCTTTTGCTACGCACGGGTAGCAGAAATAGCGTCTAGTGTAGGTGTACGTACCTCCTCTCTGAGCTTTTAGGACGTGCTTAGGTTCTGCAAGAACCATAAGAGACCCAGCCAGAAATGCATGCAGGTGTAACAACTGGACCAGAAAAATCTGGTTTATTTATTTTTCCCTTTGAGATGTGTGGGAAGCTCTCTAATTTCTCAACCTTGTGTTCCCAAATTCGATTTCATGAGCTTCTGGAACATTGCCCATGAATTTCACGTGCTCAGGGTTGGCATTTGCTTTATGCATTTTTCTCCGCTGGTTCAGATTTGGTTTTAACCATGTATTTGCTTCTTGTTTATAAAGACAGTTACCTGAACTGCCATCTAAAACTCCCTTTTTCAATATGAACAATCCCCATCATGTGGACCATCGCCGGCAGGGTCTGCAAGAATTCCTGGAAAAGTAAGTACAGCCTATCCTAGAGATGTTGGCATTTTTATGATGTCATCAATTTTCTGGTTTAAAATAGCTCATCTCTGGTACTTGAGAGCCACCGTGTGGTTGTCTGTACATGTAACACATTTGGTTTTATTTTTTTATTTGCAAAGTCATATTCCATACATGTGACCTCAGCTCTATTGGTTGTAAGAAAACTTCAACTGGGGCTTTTCCATTGTGTTTCATTGCATTGGTTAAAAATAATAGTTCTGGATTTATGTCACTTTGCAATTGTGTACTATGGTTGGGAGATTTTTCACCGTGATGTCTATTTCTAGCTTTCAAGGATGAGCTAGATATTCTCACACAAAGAAACGGACTTTTCTCCCTCTTTATGTTCATGGAAAATCAAGTGTCTTTGTGGGCTCAACCGCTGGGAGCCTGGGAAAATTCTGTAGTGAGTTCTCTTAACACAGATATTTCCTTTAATGCCAATTACTTTGTTTACCAGTCCCACTAACACAAACAGGCTCTGGCAGCTGTGACCACCTTCAGTACAGCCACAATCTGTATAAAATCACTCATCTGTGGGGTTATGTAAAGGGTTACTGTAAGGGAACGGTGTAGCCTTAGCTCGAGTCTGACCTGCGTTACAAGGGAGTACTGTATGAGTTTCGGTACAGCATCCCTCGGTCCCGCTGCTGTAACCACGTCGCCTTCTGCCGTGGCAGAGGCCCTGTCGGTGTAATTTTTGGCTTTCTCTGCTGTTCTCGTAGTACCCTGGCAGTGCTGGCGTGAGAGCAGGCTGCGCACGGCTGCGAGGGCAGGAATTGCGCGTGCGTTTGCAGCTCTCTTCGGCCACTGCTCGGGGTAAGGGCACGGTGAAACACTGCAAGTAGAGGCTGTTCATCTTCTTGCAGTATCAGTGTTTCCATGAATGGGAACTGCATAAGCAAAGGAAAAAAGCAAATCATTTAAGTAGGCTTTAAGCCTCGTGGTCAGTGGGTAGAGGAATATTGGACCCGCTGTTTTTCCAGTCAGTGTGATATAATTACAAGCCTCCCTAACAGACAAGAAATCATTGGTCCCGAGATATATGTTAGGCTTAACAACTGAAGGCAGGGAGAGCTAACTGCTGCAGGAATAAAATTTCTGTATGCAGTTATATGGGATCTGTGGCCAAAAGGATAGCCAATAAATACTGGATGAAGGCATGTGAGACAGGGAAGGGAAAGCAGAAAAGAATCGGAGATTTTTTTCTGCACCTCAGGAAAGAAAGACTGGGAAACAGCGTGACTGTGCTTTTACAGGCAGTAATATTAATGGTCAGCCGAAGGCTATGGTGGTTCAGGTCCCTGGGTCTGAGCAGTTCTAGCTTAGCTGTGCTGCCTCATGGAGTAGTGCATTTCCAGAATCACTCTTGTTTTAAAATGGTAAAGAGACCAATCTGGTAACAAGGTACAGTATTTCAGCATCAAAAATACTGACAACGCTGTCTGTGCTTCAGAAGGCAAAACGCAGAGGTAGGTTCTTAAAACGTATCCTCACTCACCAATTTTGTGGATGTCTAACTTAAATGGGTACTGACAGCAGAAAGCGACGGCATGTGGAGCGTTTTACCTTGCCGCTGTTAGTCCAGGAGCGGGGAAAAGAGGCATCTCTGTTGCAAGGTAACGATTTAAATGTTTGAACTTGGATGCTGTTTGGAAAGGTGTCAGCTTTCTCTCAGCCCCGGGGAGTAGTTGGAAGGAATTTTCAGAGATAGAGTTGTGTTGTGATGAATTGGCTTGGCACCTTGCGTGCTGTACCATTGCCCTCTGCTGGCTGGCACCTCTGCGCTGCTGCTGCTTACGGAAGGGATCTTTTTATTGGCTCAGCTGGGCTGCCATGGTGCTTTTTTTTCCCCTTTTTTAATGAATCTGAACCAAAGGTTATGATTTCTTTCTCTGAATTTATGGGACTCATTGACAAGCGTGTGTACGTGTGTGTGTGTGTGTGTGTGTATATGCTTTACTACAGACTTTGCTAAAGCTCTGGGTCTGGATGCTGCATGTTCTGTAGGGTGGCAGTGCCAGGGGGAGCAGGACCTCCCTGGTATATTAGGAAGACGGTAGGAGAGGAGCCAGAAAGTAGTTGCATGGGGTGGTGTAACCCAGAACTGCAAAGCCGAGTGCTCCGGTCGTCCCAGCAATGACGGCAGTCACCGTGCACGAGCTCACAGCCCCACTGGTGTTTTTTTGTGACAGTGGGAAGAAATGGGGTTCGAGCCTATGTGGACCTGTCAAGGGAGAGGCTCGCAGGTAACGTTTTTCAGATGCCCACATGCGACGTGGGAACCCGAGCCCCTCTCTGCACTCGGTGCCTTGCGAGGTTATCAGGATCCAAACATCTCTGAAATGGAGTTTAGATCTTTCACGGTCTCAGCTTGTGCCCCGTGCCCATCGCTGTGTGAGCAGGTTGCTGTAGTGTCTGCCCGGGCAGGAGCCGCGTGCCCGAGGAGTAAGGATCAGGCACTGGAAGCTCTCTGGTATTCAGCTCCTGGCCCTGGGAGCTCCTCCATATTGCCTATACGTGGACAGCTATGGAGTTCTCTTGTCCTCCTTCACGCGTTGCTCCAGAACGAGTTAGCACGGGGCAAGGTGCGCACGTAGACAGAGCCTTTGCAAAGCCTCTCCACTCTGGGCACAGTAGCGTGAGAATTGGGCCAACAGCTGGACCCTAAAGCAAAGCACTAGAGTTTTGGTGAGATCTGGAAAGTGGTGTCCCATTTTGATTTGGCTTTACTGCACAAATGCAGGGTAAGACCTGCTTGTCTTTATAGGTTATTATCTCTGAGTGATGAAGAGCCGTAAAGCTCACTTCTTGTCTGGGCATAATTTAATATTTCAAGAGGCCATTTGCATTAACGGAAGTCAGCTAGCCCCTCTTCAATTATGAATTACTTCATAAGAATAAGGAAAATTACGTGTTTTTCCTGGAAAGTATCCTCATACCTTTGAGGATGTCTGTAAATTCACAGGAAAAGTTTATTCTTTAATTGGAGGTCAAAATTAAACCACTGTCTTATAATATTAGGTTCTGTAAGATCCTCTTTGCTTCCATCCCTTTTTAGCTGCACAGGTTTAACTTCGGGATTTAGATTACCTTTATAGAAGAGCGTCCATGCTTGCTTATTAGAAAACTAATTAACAGAACTGTTTTAAATGAAGTTGGGTTCAATCACTGACACTGGTTTTTTTATTGTATACAATTGGATCCCAAAAGATTATGTGGTTTAGGAAAAAGGGTGAGTCTTCAATCGGTTTTCAAACACGCAGTTTATGATGGGGTGGAAGACGTACTAGGAGTTTTGAGAAATGCAGGGCTCGGATCCACAGGAGACGAGGGGCATCCACAGTGTCGGCACTCTGCGTGGCTGCGGGTTGGGCCCACTTGGTGCCAAACAAGCCACCCAAAACTCAGCTGCCGAAGGCAGAGCCGTTCTCTGGAGGTGGCTGGGGATTTGCTCTCCTCCTCCCCTTCCCCACCGCGGTCCCACGAGGAGCCGGTGCAGGGTCGGAGGACCCTCTTCGGGAGGGATGATGGTGGATGGGGGATGGATGCCAGCCTGCCGGGGCTCAGGCGGGAGCATGGGCAGCCATGGGGCAGGTGGGATCTCCTGGGACGGGTGGTGGCTGCCTCTTTCCAGTGGAACCTTGGGAATATTTCCTATCTGATGAGTGAAGTGTATAATGCCTAGCAGGCGCGTGTCGCTTAATCCTTTCTTAAACGTATGCATTATCAGATGCCCAACAGTTGCTTTGCAGTTGCTCGCTCTCGGTAGCATTTCCTCCCTTATAAAAAAATGAAGGAGGAAACACAGTTGGCTTTTTTTAAGAGGAAACGGGGGCTTTGTTTGCGGTGGGCTGGGGCCGAGGGGCTGGATGCTCAATAGAGGGCACCACAGCACAGGCTGTCATCCCCGGCCTCTCCACTCCTATTTTTTTTTTTCCCCCTTGCTCTTATGATATGATGTAAATGGGCAGAGTAAATTTGTCGAAAACAAAATCGGAGTGTTAACCTTCCACACACATGCAAGTGTGCATCTGTCATTGTATTAGGTTACAGTAGATACAGGAAATCTTTAGTTAGGATTAAGTTGTACTGTTCAGCCATATGTTGTTCTCCTCCAGCAGAACAGTGTATAATATACCTAATAAAATCATGTTGAAGAAAACCAGATTTTGGACCTTGTCCAAATAAGACAAAACACATGTTTTGTCTCTTGTAAATGTTCTTGCCGTAACACGGGGAAGGAGAAATACTCCTCGTATAGTATCCAGCATTTCCTCAAAAATGACGTTATTTTTTTCGGTTGTGAAGTGACGTTTTTCAGCCCTGCTTCTTTAAAGGTCTAGAGATCACGAGCATTTACTGAAAGCTTACAAACAAAGATTCACATGGCCGTGAATAAAAAATGATTTTATTATCTCTAATTCAAATGTAGAGCCTTATCCTGCAGCCCCCTTAATCACATAAGTAGTCATTATGCATGTGAGCAATTTGGCCGAGAGGAGCGAGATCTCTGACAAGTAATGACTGCTGATGGGATCAAGACTTGCGGGATTGAGCCTTTCGTTCTCATTCCAGGCGTGCATCGAAAGTCTGTTGTTCTCTTAAGCATGCCCAGTCAGTTTACAGGAATTATCACCGTGAGCCGTGACTCTTCCATTAGCGCCACGGCAGCGAGAGCTGATTTACATCGCTGTAACCGCAGCTTTGCACTGACGCTGCCTGTAATAACACTGTTTGAGAAGCACCGGGAGTGCTACTGGTTGCGTTCAAACTGCGCACGCGTTCAGCCTCTGCTAAGACATCCGAGTATTAATATTATGACACTCCGCCTTTCCTCTTGCCTCTTTAATTTGTTAGGTGGTGTTTTGTAATTTTGATTTTTAAAGTCCTTGGAGCCAAACCTATTTTTGAGATGTACAACCCTTCACGCAGTGAGTCCCCAGGACAGCGAAAGCCCTGAGGAGCAACTGCTATACCAGCACTTAATACTACTAGCAACATCTGGTGACAAATGTATGGTTATTTCCTCAAAGAAGGAGTATTTTGAACAGGAAAGCATAAACGCTTACGGATAGCACAGAATTTATTTTTCACTCGGATTGCTTGAAGGATGCAATTAAAAAGCAATCTAACCTGTTGGTTCAGAGGGGGCGGGAAAAGCAGAAGTTATTTTTTAATTAAAAGAGAGAAGAAATGCTTCAAGGGTATGACTGGGTGAAAGGCGTTCCTATATTTGCTTTCAGGATGGCTTTAAATGGTTCGCAAAATGCATTGAGTGTTTGGTCCCTTTCCCCCCCTTACGAACATATAGAGATATATACACATGCGATTAGCTTTATGAACATCTCTCCATTTCTTTGCCTGGATTTCTCTTCACTCCTTTCACCTCCAGATGGCACTATGAAGCAGAAAAGAAAATTACTGTGAAATAATGAGTCCAATGTAAAGTAAAATTGGAAATTGAATTATAGCTGCAGAAAAAGGACAGTAGCCTTGAGGTCCTGATCAGTCTGTACTCTTATCACTTTTGTTTGCTGTTCCGTGTGCTAGGTTACTGCCGAGTTAATAACAGTGCTTTAGCAGTTCAAGGCTTAGCAGAATTGTACTGGACATGAAATAAAGCTAAAATGAATTTGTGTCCAATATCATTGACATTAGTGCTCATTACTTCTCCTGGTGTAATGCCTCAAACCATCTAAAATCAATTTTAAAGATTACCCATTATTTTATAAAGAAAATAAAATACATTTCAAACAGCAACAGAGCTGTAAGTGTAGTGTAATCTCATGAACAGTTAGTTACTTGTGTTTTCGCTGGTTGGCAGGAAACTTTTGAAGGTACGGCAAGAGGAAAATCTGTGAAACTAAATGCCATCCACAGAATTTAATGTCTTGGCTTTTTGCTGGGTTACTTGGTATTAGACACGCAAATGTTAGAATTGCAGAAATGCGCATCCCCACATTGTGCTCGTAAGCCTGGGAAAAACAGTAACTCTAGTTACTCTGCAGTAAACTGCACTATGTTATTTTTAATACTTTTTTTTTTTTTAAGAGGAAGGAGGAAATTTACTCCCCCAAGTGCATAAACTTGGATTTATTGCGTGGAATGATACTTTTTATTTTACTTTTTGTTGCGATATTTGTGTTTGTTTGGAATTTATGTTTATCAAGAGTCAAGGCTGAAATCTTCTTTTAGTGGCTGCTGAATGATGGCTTTTCAAACTGTATTCACGAAGCTGTTGCTGTCAAGGTGTGTAGACCTGTAAAATCTGTGTTTTGAATCATTTTTACACAGCATTTGCTGGCTTCTTTTAGACTATGAAGAAGTTTTTCTGTATGTTAATACACTGCGTGCATTGATTTTACAGATGTCTATTTGCTATGTTTATTTTTAAGTAAAATTGTGAGAATTTAGATCGGCTTAAAAAGGCTTTATCTAGGTATGAAAGTGTGCTTATTTTGAACTCCAGAGAAATCTGGTCCTTCTGAGACCGAATTTCAAACGCGCCTGGTAGATCATTAGGGTCACTGCAGACATTTCCTCCGTGGAAGGTGTCAAAGTTTGAGTTACTTGGTTGAGGCTCTGTGTGTGTTTACGTAGGCAAACGAAATGTCCGCGCGCACAAATATCCCGCGTTTTCAGTTAGATAGCTCTTATTACTTGCTTTTTTTGATTTGACAGATTTTTACAGGCTTAGATGAAGCCAGAAAGCCTTTAGTACATTTATTAAACGCTATTGTAATGTTGGCCACTTTAGAGAACGGTTTTCAGAACGTATTTGTGTTTTAAAACATTACAGTCCAAACACGCCATTAATCTTATTTGAGAGAGGGAACTAATCAGTTATACTTTTCATTTTAGTCAGAGTACCTATAGAATGCCGTATTTCTTTCTGCTCCTACTAGGTCCTACATTAATGTCATCTCTTGTTTCCTATTGCATAGCAATGACTTTTTTGGTTACGACTGTAACCTAAATGGGTAGAAATAAGTAAATATTGACTCTTAATAGTTTTGATTTGTTTAAAGATATTTTAATAAATTTTTGTGGAGCACTGTTTGGCATGGTCATAGGCTCTGATGACTTTAATTACATGCGTAAAATTACATGTCCATATAAACAAAGAGTCTCTTATTAACCATTCTAGGATTTGTGTATTAAAGAATTCCTTCTTTAGAGAAATGTTGCAGCAAAGTTGCATTTTTTTTTTTTTTTTCCCCCCCAAAATAGTGATGATGATCCTCAATTCTCAGTCCTTCTAAAAGTATCGCTACAACTTTCTGTGTTAGTGGAATGTATTGTATTTTGTTTACTTTCACTTGATGTAAGTAAATACTCTGTGCTAAATTTATTTGAAGACCTAATCTAAAATACATAAAAATGAAAAGGAACTTTTGCAAAGAATTGCTGGAATGATGCAGTATATAAGATTCTCTGAAGACTGTTTGCAAGTACATTTAAATCAGTGTTCAGTGTTAGCATTTTCACTCTAGCTTAAACGTGTGCATATTTGTAAAAGTGTAAATGATTTTGGCTAGCGTTGGCTCTATTGTTTACAGGCATTTCAAAGTCCTGACACTGCCTGTGTCTGAAGTGCTCTGTCTCTGTACTCACTTCTTTCTCCCACCAAAGAAATTGGTGACTTGTAATTTTTAGAAAAGCTTAACTATTAAAAAAAAAAAAAAAAAAAAAATAGAGAGTTCTCAAATGGAGACCAAATTTTCGTAAGAGTATATGCCTCCAACTGCCTAAAAATCATTAATTGATCCATGTGGTAATAACAGATGGTTAAATGGAAGAAATGTCCTTGAAGTTATTCTAATAGCAGATGTGCCTAACTATTAGCTTCGTGCTTTTACTCACCTAAAATTCCAAATAATGTAATAAGAAAGTAACACACACCTAATCATTTTAATATGTTCATTACCTTCTGTTACTGATTTAGGATTCATCTGAAAACTTAAAAGCAGGACATCATTTAGAATTTGTTCTGGTAAAACACTTTAGAATTTATGTAGGTGCATGTATCTATATAAAACCACTTTCTTCTTCTTTTTCCAGGATCCTGCAAGACGCATTATTGCTTTCAGACAGTAGGCTTCACCTCTTCTTACAGACTCAGCTAAGCCCAGAAGATATGGAGGCTTGCGTATCTGGACAGACCAAATACTCTGTTGCCGATGCGATTCATAAGTTCGCCTCTTTGAACAGACGTTTTCCTATAGAAGATGAAGAGAGAAAAAAAGGAAAAAACGATGCGGACTCTGATTCGGAGAGGTGATTTCTGTATTTCCTTACTTTCTGAGATTATATATACATACATACACACGCGCATGCTTCACTTTTTTGTTGATGTAATACTAAGATAATGAAAAAATTAATTGACTGAGATTTTATTGAGCTGTGACAGCTCATCATAGAAGTCTTCACACACACCTCCACACTGAATTAATGAATGCAGTAGAAATTCAATTATCTGCATTCTGATTATGTGAATTTCATTTAGTCAGACTTGAATTATTCGCGTTTAAATTATCTTGCTAAAAAAATATCCAACTGCACTCCAAATGGCTAATTAAAAGTCCAAATTTCCTGTCTCTCTTTGTGACTGGAGATAATTAAAGTTCTCCTCTGTTACTCAGGCTTTGAGTGTGTTGTGAAAACCAATTTCCTCCTTTTATTTTTTTTTTTTTCTTTCTTCCCCTCTCCCCTTTTCTGCAGTTCATCCTCCGGGCTCAGACCTAGTGATGACAGCATTTCATGTGGATGTAAAGCAAGCCCAGCTTCTGAAGAATCATGAAAAATCATGCCTGTATTGCTATCTTAAGGACAGTGCAAAGCGGTTTCTGCTCTGTTTACTGGTTACGTGTACCACGTAAACACGGCTGGCTGGTAACGTGTATCTAAAAGACGCGCTGTCAATACAACCGTATGTCCTTACAAAATTTTCAAAACGGACCTTGATACTATTTCTCTGCTGATTTATTATGTACGTTGATTTAGGTCTACACGCTACCTATTACGTTCAGGTTTTTGTGACTATTAGAATCTCGGTCTTGGGTAAGTCACGCTCTGCTGACATACGTGGCAGTTAAAATATTTCCCTTAGTGAGTGCGTGTCTCGGATCTGGAAAATAAAGACAACTTAATTCCTCAGCTTAAAAGTTGGTATATCATATCAAATATATTCAAAGCATCTTTTTGTAATTTGCATCAGAGAAGTTTCATCTTTAGAAGTCATTTGACATTGGTGATGAAATTACATACCCCGCAAGGTATTAACTTTTTAAAGTAGCTCAGCAACATCAGCAAAACAACATTTGTACAAACTATATGCTGCTGACAATTTGAGATGTAAATATATCTTCCTCTGGTCTTTCTGTAATGTTTATGGAAAGCTTGGTTTTATCATGCATAAGAACTGAAGGCCAAAATTCTTGAGCATGGTTGCTTAGAAGTTAGAAATATTAATAAAAATGACATCATTTCTAGGCTTGCTGGAGATTCTCAGTTCCCAGGGAATTATGGATACTAATTCCCAGTGAAAATCCTGGATGGGGTCCATCGAAACCAATGGCTGAATTTTGCATCGACCTCGCCAGGGCCAGGATTTCACCCCGCGTGTTTAACTTTAGGCACCTATATTTGAAGACGCTGGGAGAGATGTTTTAGGTTGGCAGCTGAAACGGAGAGTATCTCCCTCTCCGGGATGACGATGATGATAATCACGTAGCTGTAACACGCTGCACGGACGTGGACCTCTCCACTCTCTGGGAGTAACAGGAGCTGCTGATTTCATTGTGGCTGTAGTTAACACGCTGGAATATTGACTTTTTCACAAACAAAAGGCAGGCTTGAACACAACTTCGTAACCACCAACGCTTATTTTGATTAAACGTCAGTTTTGCTCTTTATTGTTAACAGCAGCTGTGTAGCGTCTTGTCCCAGATTCTGTCAAAGGAATATGTTTCACTGTGGTGTTGTATTTATATTTGACATTTAACTGCTATTAAAAAGAGCTAGGGGGTCTGATCACCCTAGCAAAGCTTCCATTAACTTCAGTGCTGTAGTTACCGGCCTAGAAATGGAGATAGATAGATATTTTTTTTTTTTAAGAATTCTGGGGATGCTTTCAAAGAAGGAGCATTTTAAACCTGTGAATTACAGAAACAATAGGTTATTAAATGGCTAGCTAATAAAGGTTAGCATAGGCGTGTGTGGGCATGCTTTTTTAAAGCATCCAGCTGGGAATCTGTGTAATTTTAGAAACATGTTTTAATAGCCCGAGGATAACATCTCTTAGGTAACTACTTTAAGCCACTGTATTCTGTTGATGGTAGCACTTTTATAAGATAAATATCCGTGTTTCTTTTTGCTCGGTCTTATTGAATTGCACAAATGTAGCTATTCACCTTCTCAGCTTGTGTGAGAGTTAGCAGCAAAGCTATTTTAATGTAAAAGTGGTAACATTTAATTAGAGCAACAAGTTATCACTAAAAGTAGCTTAAAAAATAGCTGTTATTGCAAGGCAGAGATTTTGATTACTTGACTTTTTTTTTTTTAAAAATGGCGCGTTACAAGAAAAACTGTTTAGCAAATTTATTTAAAAGATGGGGAAAATATAAAAACAAAACCTGGAATAATGTCTGAGAAAGATATTAATGTTTTTATTTAACACAATGTCAGGGTAGTGGTTTTTTATTTTGTTTTAAGAGATTGAGCTAAACTGTTGAAGCACTTTACAATTCGGGCCTACTAACACATCCTCAATATCTGACAAAAATTACAGAAATACAAGGTTTGGAGAGCCTTTGTGGCTATTTTTTATTTTTTTAATTCTAGGAGCTTAACTGTATGCCAGTGAGTGTTTTCTGAATGAAGATGTTTCTGAAATAAATTTGTTTTCCAGTAGTTCTATTGTTGTTCTGTTATTTTCTTCATCATCCGGTTCAAAAATTGCAAGACTACTCTAACAGAACTTTCTTCCCAGCTTTGACAGAAATTTGTTTAAAAGTTTATCTTTTGAATGTTGCTTGTATAGCTAGTATTACTGGAATTTTTCTTATTAAAGGGGAAGGAAAAGTATTCTATGCTCTAGTATGTCATCTTTTTGTATCAGCTGTATGCAATGGCATATAAATGCTTTAAGACATTTTGTTTAACTTGGAACATTTAAATGTAACTGTTACAAGTTCAAATGTAAAAAAATATATTTTAAACGTCTCTTGTGACTTCAATGACTTGGTGATTTTTTTTTTTTTTTTTTTTTTTTGCAACACTATGTAATATATTTTGATTCAGTTGATCACTGGTATTTTGGTTCTCATTTTTTAGTTTTGAATAATGCTGATCTTTCCTGCTAGTTTTTTAAACAGGCTAATATCTAGTTTATAATATCACCTAATTACTATTGCTAATTTACATCTAATTGCAATAATTCTGCACTCAAAAAGCTTTGCTTTATCTTTTGCTTAAACTTTATATTCTCATTTTATGATGATTTCTTAAAAGCTTTTAAGTAATTAAATAAAACAAGTTACTGCTTTCTATCTTGTGTTTGAACCTGCCAGTAAGGTCTCCTTTATTTCAATATTAATGTCCTAATCACTTTATGACTTACCATGTGTAATTACTGTTCAACTATTTTTTGCGATACGTGTGTATATATATACTAAGTTGTGTTTGGGTTTCTTGTTACTGTTTTTGTAGAAAATATAAACACGTGAGAATAACTCCAGTCGTATATGCTATCAAATTCTATGATGTGTAACTTCAGGATATGGTAAACTGAGTATTAGGCAACCTGTTACTTACAGTGTCATCGAAATATACTTTCAAGAAAGATGAGGAAAAGTTGTCTTTTGGAATGAAAATTTTCATTTAAATAGCACTCTCGTTTTACAAGCACAGAGAAAATGCTTATTGTTAAATGCCCCACCATATAACACCGCAAAATTCTGCGTCCAAGTCTTTTTTTGACATGTGACATTGAATTTTTTTTCCAGAGCGGTATTTAGATTGTGTAAGTGCGCGGTACGTGTGAGTTGCTCCGTTGTAAAAGAACAAGGGACCGGGTCCGCGTTCGGCGGGGCGCGGGGCAGAACGTCCCGGGGCGGGCAGGGCGCGGAGCGGGGCCTTTGCCTCCCCCCCCCCCCGCTCCTGCAGCGCTGCGAAAACGTAAATCGTTATTTCCGTTATCGGGTGGGTTCTGTTCGGGAAGGGCCTCGGGGCTTTAGGAGAGACACAATTCTTCTCTTCCACGCTAAAAACGCTCTGTCTGTCACATGTTACGTCGCTGCTTTGCCGTCTGGAATAAAAACCTCCTTAGGAAATAATTCGAGTGCCCTTTTAAAACAGAAATCGCACTTTCTCCTTGGGGCTTAACCCCCCAATTTTTTAACTTGCGCAGCCCATGCGTGTGTGTTTGTGTGTGCACGGCTGCTGACGCTGTCACGCAGGGGCAGGCGAGCGCTTCTCCTCGGCGCCCCGAGGGCGAGCGGCAGCGCCCGTGCCCGCCGGGCTCCGCGGCCGCTCCCGCCAGCGGCGGACCGCGCTGTGCCGCCGGTGCAAGCGGAGGAGGAGGACGTAAAAAAGGGGAGCAAAAAACAAAAAGGGGGGAAAAAAGAAAAATGAGGCAGAGGCAGGCAGCACCGCGGGTCGCGCTCCCCGGGGCGCCGGGAGGCAGGAGCGCCGCTCCCCGCCGCCGCGCCCCGGCCCGGCCCTTCCCCGCGCCCCGTCCCCTCCCGGCCCTGCCCCGGGGCCGCCGGCCGCGGAGCGGAGCGGGGCGAGAGCCTTACCTGGGGCCGCCGTCCTCTCCGCCCCGCTCCGCTCCGCTCCGCCCCTGCCGCCCCCCGGCGCACGGCTCCGGTCGCGGCGGTGTGCGCGCCGGACGGCGGCTGCGTGCGCGCGCGCGTGTGCCCGCGCGTGCCCGCGCTCGCGGGGGGGGGCGGGGGGCGGCTGTCAGGGAGCGAAGCCGCCCGGCCTTGATCCGGTAACTCGTGGCAACCGCAGCCCATGGCAACGGCGGGGGGAGCGAGAGGGGGCGGGAGCGGGCCGGCGGAGGGTGGGGGCGGGCGGCCGCCAGCGCCTCCGCAGCGCCCCCTCCCCATCCCCGCGGCCGCGGAAGGCGCCGGCCCGGCTCTCCCCGCGGGGGCGGCGCGGAGACCGGCTTCGCGCCCCCCCGGCAGCCCGTTGTTGCTCCCCGGGCTCCCTCCTACCCCCCCTCCCGCGCAGACGGCGCCCCCGCCCCGCGCCCCTCCCGCCGGCCGCGCCTGCCGCGCCGCGCCGGCAGGGGGCGCTGTGGGTCACCGAGAGGCGCGCGGCCGGGCGGGGCGCGGCGCGGGGCGGGGCGGGGAGGCGACCCCCGCGCTGACAGCCCGCTTAATATCCGCGCCTTTCCGCGGGGCCGCGGCGCTTATTAAATGTTTTTCGGTTATGTCTCGATTTTACTGCTCCCCACCCCCATCCTGCCGCCCCTCCCGCAGCCACGCAGCTCCGCAGCCGGGCGAAACGGGGAGGCGCCCCCCGCGCTGGGGATGGGGGTCAGCCGGGGCGGGGGGGCTGCACCTGCCTCCCCACGGGGGAAGCCCCCGCCGCCCCCCACGCACTGGCTGGCCCCCACGGCACGGCAGCGCCGGGCTCTGCAATGTTTTAAAAAATATTATATATATAGATATAAAAAATATATTTTTTAGTATTTTTTTTATACAAAAGCAATTAGGGCCCAGCGCAAAGCCAAGGCGTGACATTTGCCAGCCTCCGTGGCAGGCAGGCTGCACTTAAATGGAGGCCTTTCTGCGGAACAACAAGAGCCAAAAGGCCTTGTGTCACCCAGTTATGTAAGACACAATCTCGCCTGAAAATGCACAATGAATCGGGAAGGATTTATGTAATTAATTGACCAGTCTTAACCTGTTATCGTGATGTAAGGAATTTGGAACTCATTAATTTGGGCCCTGACAGATTTCATATTAGAGCTGGCAAATATGGATTGAGCCTCTTATTCTTGTAGCAGCTGGAATTTCCATGACAGTGAGGATTAGTGAAGAAGACCTATTGCTCGAGTCAAACTGCCTCTTTTGTAATCAGCAGCCCTGCTCTGCATTAAAGGGGTAATGGGAAAGAGGAAAAAAAATAAATACCAAAAGGAAAAAAAAAAGAGAGAACTGTATTCATGTATGGAGCGGAGCAGGGGAGGGAGAGCGGGGACGTATCCTGGAGAGCAGAGACACCAGCGTGGGGCTTTCCCGGCCCCGTGGCAATGAAAATGCCGCGAAGGCAGCCCTGGCGTGGTGGAAAGGGAAGGTGCCCGACGGACAGGTCCGCAGCATCAGTGTGGGGCTTGCTGCCTCTCGGCCAGACCTTCAGATGGAGCATCCCGGGGGTCGTGGTGTCGGAGGTTCTGGGAGCGGGCTCTGGGCTGCCAAGGGCCAGAGGGATTTAGGGATAGAGTGCTGAGGGTCGTGATCCTGGGGAAGTGGGGACCGGGAGGTACCTGTCTTCCAGCCTGGACCGTGACGCCCTCCCCAGCAGGGAAAATGATGCTCAGGGTGGGTAAGGACCAGGTCTGGGGATGAGGACAGGCTTCCATGCAGCCATGGCAAGGGTGACTCCGCACATGATATGCCTCAACTTCCCACGTACAAAGACGAGAGTAAGAAAACTCCCTTTGTCTGCTGGTTCGCGACAATCTCTCAGCACAGTTTTTCACGGTGCCCGGCTGGGGAGGGCCCTCATCCCATTATCATTTCTAGGCATTGATGTAATAGTAATAACATCGAGCGCAGACTGTACGGAAACAGTCTAGGAGCTTTTATTTTCTCTCCTGGCAACCTGTTAATGACTGCTCTGGTAGTGCATACAGTTGTTAGAAATTACTTTAAAAGGTTTCCATGAGGCATCACCATATTTCTCCCCGCAAAGTGTTTACCTACTCTTGTGACAAATGCCATGCAAAGACGGAGGGGTATTTTTCCTTTTCGCTTAGTTTCTTTGCTTTATGCTTTCTGGTAGTTGAACATTTCCCCTCCACGATTGCTTAGATCGACCGTTTGCTTCTGTGGGTCATTTCTGTATAATAACTGGGAGAATGGACAAGTTGTAAAACAGGAGTATTGACAGTAAACCCGCAATTGTTTGCAAAGACTGTAATGGCAAATGCAGATTAAAAATAAACCGCAGCAAATAAGGCCTATGTGGCTCGAATCCTCTGGACAACATTGTCCATGTGCGTGTTGGCCTTGTCTCCCATCATTGTGCTGGGATGACTATGTGAATCCTGGTACCAAAACTTGAGCATTCAGTACTAAGCCTGGGAATCTCCATGGGGTTGAGCGCTTGGTGCTGGAGACCTGCCCTTACCAAAATGCAAACCCTTTGGAGGAGGGCTACCGTGTCTTCCTTGGGGGGCTAGATCTAGCTCCGTGGTAGCCTTTACATTGGTCTCGTAGTTGTCAGCTAATAATCTGGATCATAGTTTTAATCTCCTTGATTTAAAATAAAAAAACCCAACCTAGACCAATAGATTGCAATTTGATTATGCTCCCTCATAGAATGTCTTTTGTCTTACTGTCTCCTGATAAATTAAAAAAATCTTCACACATGTCAGCTAGCTCAGATCTCCCCCAAAGGTAAGGAATAATTTATCTTTTATGGTGGTACACAGACCCGACTCAACCATTGTCTCACCGAGTCTGTCTTTGCTTGCTTTAACGATCGGGAGTGGCAAACCACACAGGTACTACTGCAGCTATAGGCTTTGCTCAAATGTTCCTCTTGTTAAAATGTTGATCAGGCACAGCTAATTTCCATGTTAAATGTGCCAGCATATGCCTGAGCTTAGAATTATTTCAGACAACAAAACAAAGCATTTTAAAGTTTAAATGGACATTGTAAATATAAGTATTTGCACTTTCTTTGATTCCTTCCCATGGATATATTTAAAATATGCCTGACTGGTAGAAATTTCCTGTGACACCCATGATTTTGGGCACTTGCAAAATTAAAGCTAGTATTTATTACTAGTAGTGTCTTCCCCTCCTTTTTTTTTTGCTTGTAGGTAAGAAAATAGTCATGAGCTGAGACAGGTATTTTGTCAGATTCTTACACTATTTTATTCTTTGATAGTCAATCAGAAAGCAAAGCAAAAACTTGATATAGAAAACTGAATACAGAAAAAACCCCACAGTTAAACCTTCTGAACAAAAATATATTTGCTTCAGCTATTTTGTAACTTACACCAATACCAAAAGCCTGTTTTAGTTTATGTGCAAATACTAAATGCAAATTTAACAGTAGAAGTTGTTAAGAAATACCAAGCGCTGGTTCAATTGAAGCCAGTGGAAAAAACTTTGTGCTGCTTATGCTGAAGGTGAAAAAATTCTGTCTTCCGAATGGCACTCAGATTAAAAATGACATTCATGTTTGAACCAATAGGTGGCCTTTTTCAATGTGCTATAGTTAATATTTTCCTGAAAACAGAAAAATGTCTGCTTTGAAGTAGAGAACATTTTCAAACAGTAATTTTCAAATATGGTGAAAATGTATTTTTGTTTCTGAAAGACAATATAGGTAGTAGATGGAGTTCTGGATTTATTTCCTAGTATTCTAGAAGTTTTTGGTGTACTTATGTTTACGTTAAGTCCCGAGTCTTCAATGCATGATAATGATCAATAATAGCAATGCTAAAGTGGACTACAAAGTCTATCTTTTTTGTATGTTCGTGCTCTCAAAATGCCATATATCTCGAGTTTCTAAGACCTCTCATAGGTTCTTATTTCCTGCTATTTACACAGGTAATTGAAACCATTTTAAAGGAACAGTATCTCCTTGTACTTCAGAAAAGGAGCACTTGTGACTTTTCAGGAGTCACACCTCTGAGCTGAGCGTCAGGAATCTCAATTCTATTTTATTTCCTACAAGCGCAATACATTCCCAAAAGGGTTTCTGCAAGGAAAAGGCAGCTGGCAGCCATAGGTGGCCAAGCTCTCTTAAAAGCCTGGGTCAGGTGAGGGTGTTAAACACTTGAAAATGGAGCCCCGAGTTCTTCAGAACATCCCTCACTTGGGCCTGGATTCCCTGAGATATTTTAGCAGCTCACTCCCTGAGTTGTGTTTTTCTGGATACATGACTATGTCTTGTGGTTTTTGCCAAATTTGGGGCAAAAATTTGCCTGTCTTGCCCCTGTGGTCTTCTCTTGGCGTTTGCTGGTGGCCCCTGTCCGAGAGCGGATTCAGAGTCATAAGGACCGCTGGTCTGACCCAGCTCTTAACATTCCTTGAAGGCAACTGCCATCAGGTAGTAACATACAACTGGGTCTACACCCAGCACTCTTACCATAAAACCGGGCTTTAATTAGAGACCTCAGTGTGGGACAGGAGCTCACCCACAAAGTCCAGTGTACCTGTGTTCCCATTTGTGCCTGCACACCATTTTTAACTTCCGATGTTCATTGGAAGGCTCTGTGTGTTGAATTATGAGACTGAGGCACCTAAGGTGCGGGGAGAGTTTTTCTCAAAAGCTGTTAGCCTAGGGAGGCTGGTTCCTAAACAAATTTAATTGCTCTGACTCATCCCCAGAAGGAGCCCATCTCTCCCTTGACATGTGAGAGCCCTGGGAGACCCAGTCCTATGACAGAAAAGTAACCTGTGAATGTCCACCTTGGGACAGTAGTGCTTAGCCCCAAGAAATAACTTTATTGGAAGAGTAACCTGTATATAACAGTAGGATGGCATCTTATTATATGGCAAGAAATGCCTTATAAGTGCTGTTTATATGAATCTTCTCTTTTATTACTATTTTCCGCTCTGTAAAAGACCCACAACTCTTGCTACTTCTAATGATCTAAGACACTGGGAGGGGAGGTGGGATATGACTGTCTATCCATCAAAATGTTGCCGATTTGGTCGCACAAAAAAAGGAAGTCTTAAAGCAAGTTTGGCTCCTGGATGGTTTGAATTTTGCTGGGAAGTCAAAGCTCCCCCTTGGCACCAGAGTCAGCACATCACTGGCTGGATATAGGAAGTTAATAATTCGTCTATGTTTATGATAAAGCTTTCCTGTCCGAAGTCTCAAAGCCTTTTGCAACGAGGGATTAATTCATCCTTACAATAAACAGGATCTACTATTTTACAGCTGGGGAAACTGAGGAACAGTGAGGTGACGCACAGGGATGTACGGGGCGTCTGTTGCAGATAAGGGAGGAACAAGGATCCTCCGCTGCGGGGCTCCACCGCTTTACCTGCTGGGAGGGACGAAGCGCCACGCTCCTTGTGAAAATCTCACCCCAGCTATCGGCACAAAGCGCTCCTGAGAGGTAGCAGAGGGGCCCCAGTTTTTGATGTTTGACTTCAAACACCTGAAAGGGATTTTCTTTTTGCTCCTAAGCGCTGTGCTCTCTGGCACTTGGAAACCAAACTCCCTCCAGCATCTGTTGCATCTGAAAATTTTCGGCTAATTATCCTTCAGGTTGCAGCATTCAGAACAGAGATTTATGTCTATTTTGGAAAAAGGGGGTTACTCACTCCTCTCGCTAATTAAAGAACAGGAAGCGAGAAGAGAGAGGCAATTAGGGTACCTTGTTTAGGTTGGTTAAATAAGCAGCACTGACAGGATTTTCTCTGAGGGACACTTGCAGAAGTGCTGCGGTCTTGTTGATATCGGATGGTGTTATCATTGGAACTGAACTGAAGGAATCAGGGCTGATGTTGACTAAAAGCTATAGGAAAGATTGATTTTGGCCAGATCTTTCAGTCTTTACTCATCCATCCATGACAGTACTTACCAAGATAATTTGGGAGTGCTAGCATGAGTAAAGACCGTTTGTGTGAATGAGCACTGCAAACCTGGGCTCTAACTTCCCGTACCAAAGTCGTGCTGCCTGTTCAGCTGATTCCAGCAGACCTCCTCACACCACGTGAATTTATTCTGCCGATGGGTTGCATGACCTGGCCTTCCATACTACCGTAAAAACAAGTCTCAAAAATTGGCTTCAAATACAAGCATTATAGGTAAGTACAATTTGCTAGATTGCAACAACCCATTTAATTAAACCCAAGCAGAATCTTTTAAGGTTCATGTTTTGCTTTCTGACCAGGTCTTTTTCTCAGGGCAGTGACTGAGACACTTCACCAGAAGGGTCTGTGAGCTTATCCTTGATTCTACATTGTTTATACAAAGCGACGATGACTTCTGAGCAGGAGATGAAGACTGTGCCAAGGACAGAGCATTGTGCCGTGCCTGGAGCTTTACTGGCTCTTCCCTCCTGCCCTGTTTCTTGCTAATCACAATGGCTTCCTATAACGCATTTATCAGCCCAGGCCACTGCCTGTAAATAAGAGAGTTCTTGTCCTTTCCAAAAGCCAAAAGTACAATGTTATCTTTCCTCTTTCCCACAGAAGAGAGCCATTAGGAAATTCCTTGGTTTAGTTTGTCCCTCCTTGTTCCTGGATGATGTTGGAGCCATTGTAAAAAGACGAGGCTTAAGTTTCCTTCTGAAGATGGCAAACTCATTGATGCGTTGGATTGATGAGCTGGATGTGCACTGATGTGTTGCATCCTGTAAGGAGAGGGACATTCTGGGCTACTTCAGGGCTTGGGAGTCCACAAAGCATTTTGCTGGTCTGGGAACTGAGCACTTGGGATTTTCCTGGGTGAAACACAAGGAAGTATAGCCCTGAATGTTAAATTTAGGGAAAAATGATTTAGGGAGTCAGTTCATGGCAGCAGTGCTGATGTGCTTGCACTCATTTGTGACCATCACCCTTAGCACCCCCTGAGATTTCTTTGAAGGCAGTGCCCTAATTCCCATGTGGGAATAACTTGGGAAGGAAACCTCAAAGATTTGGCTTTATAATGTGAAATGCAGTTCCTAGAGAAGGATCCTCTGGCAGTTCTCCATTTCTCTGTCTGCCGTAGCAGGGAGGACAAGGAGGGGCCCCTGGCTCGAGCTCTCTTGCCACAACTGAGGGGGACCGCTTTGGCTGTGGGTGGTGTCAGGGATGTCACCAGTGGGAGGGTCACCTGCTCTTGCTCATCCACTGTTTGCACCACTTTGATGTGGTTTTGCCCAGCTCAGCTTTCCTCCCAGGAAACGGTGCTTTGGGGTTCGCTGAGAGACGCCTGCCAAATTCTGCCACTTGAACGCAGGATGCTGTGCAGCTCCCCTGATAGATCTGAGGAGTCCAAGCTCCCCTCTCGGTTAGGCAGGTATTAATACTGTGCACATGCAGAAACTCTACAGGCAGATAAAGGATTTTACTTTTCGCAAGTCACAGATTAACAACCAAACCATTCTCACTTACAGGAGTCATCCCCTGGGGTCAGAAGAACCATTTGTGTTAGCAAGAGAGGCGAGACCTCCCGTGATGCGCCAAAATGATCCTGAGATGAAATTGCTCCGCTCTTCCCAGGAAGGCCCGCAGCATCTCGCAGGGTCAGCTGCATAAATTGTATGTTCTTCAGGGCAAGGACCTTGCCCTCCGATTTGTCTGGGAAGCACACGTTTGGTGCTCCGTACTACAAATAATAAATAACCGCTTCGGCTGCTGGCTAGGCTTGGGATTACGAGTCGCTTCTCCCTCCTGATTCATTTCTTGTTCCGAGATGCCAGCGATGCAGTTTTACCGGAGTATGTCAGTCGCTAGTGTTAGCCCCCTGCTCTTCCCTTGCTCACGGTAAGGCAACTGTCATCTCCTGTCTACAGCATACTTTACAGCACCGAGGAGGAATATTAATAAGACTTCCAAAGGGCTTGCTGCCACTTTTGGTGGAAAGGTTTCCTACAAAGGATGTGCAGCAAAACTCCCAGGAGACAGACAGAGAAAACCCTCCCACCGAGAAGAGCTGGTGTCATCCTGTTTCATTGTCTCTGTGTCACCGTAACATCCCTGTGACTCTGACACTGCTCGGTGCTGCTCTGGCTTATGCTGCTCAATGTAATTTCCTTGGTTGAACATCTTTATTTCAGATTTGTAACAAGGTATTAACTAGTTTCCCTGTGCCTAACTGTTAGCTGTTTGTGGTTTAAGGAAGAGTCTCCTTCCTGGTGACTAGACTTTTAGCTAGTCTAGCTAAAAGCTAGACTTTTACTTTCACCATCTATTTTTGTATCGCGTCACATTTAAAAAAAACTCCTTATGTGCCTTATTTCCATCCAGGTTAAGGGCTCAGGATCACAGCAGTGCATCTGACAAGGAAACCAGAAATGGACCTTGTCAGTGAGCAACAAACACATTTAGCCCAGCAGCCAAGAAAAGAAGGTGGTAGACGCAGAGAATCCCAATGCTAGGCAGTTTACTAGATGTGTTTCTCCTGGGCGAGCTGGCAGAGAGTCAGTGTTACTACGAAATTACCAGGAGTGCCCTTTGAAAGCAGCGGGCAGCCCCGTCACGTTTTCTTAGCCGTGTCTCGCTTGCTGCCATTGCACCTGAGCCCATGCTGGGTGGTCCCCGAGGGTGGCCACCCCTGCCCTGCTCCAGCGGGGCACTCTGTGCTCCCACCGCCCCTTGCCAGGGGAGATCCTTCCTCTCTGCGAGCGGCTCCGGCGGGGTGCGGATCTGCCGGAGACACCTTGTCGGGGCGTGCCTGGCGTCAGCCATCGGGAGACAGATTGCCTTTTCCAGGTCTGCTCCTGAGGATGCCCCTTAAATGCAGTCTGGGCATCCTTAGTAAGTCTGTGGACATAAACAGAGCTGCTTTCTAAATGAAGAGGTAAAGTGCAAGGGAAGAAGGCTTTTAAAGCAAAAAAACCACAACGCTAATTGTGGAGGAGCTCCCATTAGATGTCAGGCATCCTCAAGCCCATCCAGCAGCTGCCTTTGCAGATCTTGACCTTTGTTATTTTTATCTTCTTTGGGTTCAGAGAGACAACTCTGAAATGGAATTAGGAGTCTGTGAGCTGGCTTTGTATTTGTAAGCGGATGGTCGTCAAGCGACTGCAGGGTTGACCAACAGATTGCCATACCTTTTATTGCTCATTCATGCATCATATATATATATATATTTACATAGCTGAATAAGTGTAATACTTTAGAAAGTTTGACTAATATATCAATTGCATCATCTAGACATAACTTTTGATATGGAGCAGTGATATTGCTTGGTGTATTCAAATAATAAATCCCTAACTACCGCGTAGGCATATTGAGGTTTTGTTTCATTTTGGTTTTTTTAGATTGAACCCGGGAAGCTGATGTACATGAGTTGGCCTGTTCTGAATCTTTGTCATCTTAGACAGCCCTGCTTATTGCCAGCTCATTTCACAGAGATCTATTTCAAATCAACTCATAAATTATTAATAGTACATGTGTAGGTCAGAGAGACACTAACCCTGACAATCACACCCTAATATTCTCTCTTTAGCATCAGAAATAAGAAAGGAGATGTGAATAATCAATATTCAACAACCAAGGTACATCTCATACAGATATGGTATATGCACTTAGAAAAAAAAAACCCAGATCTTTGCAAAACCTGTCAGGCTGGCATTAATCTTGCATGATGAATAATGTGGCAATCTATGAATTTTTAACACCTTTAAAATGATAAAATTGTGGGATGTGATATCCAAAAGTAAATTTGTTCAAATTGGAGAATATTTTTGATCAAATGGAGATATTGAATAATGTGTATAAAAATATTTAAACATCAATTTAAATTGCACAGCAGGCAAGACAGTTCGTACGGGTTTGTGACTAGGAGCAGCTTTCCATCACAAATAATTCGACTGAAGATTTAATTATAACTCAAAGCTTAAGCAGTAGCTCTTCTGAGAAGAGACCTAACTCTGGAGGCCCCGAGCGGCTCCGAGGGCAGCTCTCGCCCCCCGGCCACCGCCGGCGCAGGAGGGGCCACACGGACCTGGCAGGCTCCTGGGCCAGTTCCTGCTGTGCAACACTCTCTACAGAAACCCCCTCAAAACCGGAGTAGGACGCTTGCAGAGAGGACGTAAAACAGCGGCAGAAAGGGGCGGGAGCAGAATTTCACCTTTTATTCACCGCAGGGCTGAACCCCGGAGGTGCTGCTCATGCAGGGCTCTCGGCTCCCCCCGGGCACTGCCAGCGCTCGGCAGTGAGCAGGATCAGGCCCTTGCTCGGCTGATAGTGCTTGGTGGGAGGGGACGAGTTTGGGTTTTTAGGTTGGAAAAAATGAACTGCTAATGTATAGGAAATAATGGGGTGGATGCTGTCCTACCTGAAGTCAGTACGAATTTGTCGTTGACATTCGTGGGGACAGGATCAGACTTTGCATTTGAAGTCACCTCCCTCTGAGATTGCCTGGCAAACACTAAACCAAAATGTTTCATTTAGAAACTGTCAAAAAGGAATTACTAACCTTTTATACTTATTAAAATTGCTATATGCGTTCCTGTAAAGGGACTGGAGAGCAGTTGGACGTTTTAATTTTCACTCTATGCAAAATAAAAATGACACTCAAGAACTTTACCTATTTTTTAAATCCTTCTAATGAAAGCATTTTATTCCATTTTTATTGAACAGAAAATAAAATCTGTTTGTTTCCCTAGATTTGAGGAGAATTAACATGTATCTGATTGTTAATATTTGATCCTTCTTTAATTATTTATGGTATCAAGGAATGAATCTGTCAAGTAAATAATGAAATGCGTACATGCAGCATATGTAATTAGGTTAGGTGCATAAATCCAAAGTGTTCACTTTATAGTTGTCAGTGCAAAATTTATTAATAATGAGAAATGCTAAGTGAAGAAAATCCCTAACAGTCTACTCATTAGTGTAGGTTAGAGCAGTTGCTGAAAAGGAAAGTTATCATTCCCCTCTTCCTCTATTTCATCATTTAAGAATGTTAGTAAATTGCTATACATTTTCCTCATCTCTGCTTTAAATCTGTAATAAGAGCAGTCTTTAAGTTGTGCTGGGAAGGTGCACTTTGTCACCACGCTGCAAACAGGCAGCTATCAATGTAGAGGTTTTCTGCAGCTTTATGTAGTCTAAAGCCAATGTTATACCCCACGTCTTGCTTTCCTTAGGACACAGGAGTTCCTATAGATTTAAAAGGGAAGAACTGCGCTGTATTTATCTCCTGGTATTTTAGGACTGAGGGTGATGAATGAATGCTTATACACAAGAGCAAATGTGACTGTACATTTGTCAGGTAGGGGGTGGGGGTAGGGGTAGGACACGGATAGTACGAAACGGTGGGTGATACAGTGTGCGTTTGCTTGTGTTGTGTGCCATCTCCCGCCCTAGAGTAGGTCACATAGCCACGATCTTCGCACAACGCGTGTCTTCCGAGAACATACATGTAGCAGAAAAGCTCAGCACGTAGAGGTCCGAGTTTGTAGCCAGGTGTAATGATCATTGTACCATCTATTTTGAGTGGCGAGGTGCATCTAAGTATTTCTTGGGCGGTGGGTGATTTGGTGCACACAATCTCAAACCTTAATGTATTGCCGAGGGCAGGTGACCCGAGCGAGGAGCTGCGTGGCTGTGCCTGGACCCGGGAGTATATGAGCCAAACTAACTGGCTTTACCAGAGGGGCTATGGCCCATGTCACTCTTCCCACCCCTTCGCCTTAGCTTGCCGTCAAGTTGTTTCTGCTTTTTGCAGATTAAGGAAAAAGTGGTGCTAGTTAATAAAAAACAAAACAAAATTAATCTGTGAGTTTATGCCTCCTGGGGTCTGAGAAAAATGTGTGAGAGAGATGAAACACCTGTTTGAGACAGAGAACTGTCATTGTGGGACCACAGCGAACATTTCTCGATCCCAAAAGGTATTTTTCAGAGCTCCCTCTCCGAAAGAAGATTTGATTGCTAAATGTATATTTAAAACAATATTTCAATATCATTTTGAAGCTTATCATTAGCATGAGCACTTCATGGGCTAATTCTCTATATCCAAGGATAGACATTCACTCCAGCTCACTTTCACTGTTGAAAATTAGATATCTAGTCTGAATTAGTCACCTGGGGTCCCTCCACAGTCATTGAGATTCATCCCAGCCTGAAACTGGTGCTTGAGGCGAAGCCTAAGATACAGGAGGTGAATCACCCTTTGGAGACAACCACTCTCTTCTTGGGCTGTGGAAAGCTCGGGCTTTCCTAACTTTTAGGCTGCTAAATGGGATGAGCTGAATCCCACACTATGCATCTGTGCTGGATCTGACTTCCACTGGGAAGTTTAGAGAGGAGGTCATCACATCATGACCCTAAGGTAGCTAGAACTCTTGGAGACTGACCATGCGACCACAGCAAAGTGCTTATGCTGGCTGTGCCTTATTTTTTCAAAGCATTAAAATAAGGAGTCCTGGATTTGCTGATCAGCAGAAGCTGACCTAAGTCTGGGCTGTCACTGAAAGCCCCCAACCTGAAGCTGCATATCTGTATCCCTTGCTTCTGCTGGCCTCAGCATCCACGCAGCGCAGCGGGCAGCTGCTTTGAGAGCTGATTTGGCTGAGCAGTAGTCTTTGGGGGGTGTCGCAGGGTAACTTTTCATTTTTAGAGATCTAGCTGACCACGCAGCCCCACAGCCGCTAGTGCTGGCACAAGGGAGAAGGTGGTTGCCGGCGTTGTGGGGTGGGAGGGTTGCTGCTGTTGGTAGCGGTAGAAAATTAAACGGATTGTGAAATTGAACCCTGAGCAAAAGGATGCTGACAGCCATTCATTAAATTTTGCATCACACTGTTAGATTTTAATCACAACGTTTTGGATCAGAATCACAAATCCTCTTATCTGTTGTAAGAGCTTCTTTCAAGCTTAACATTTTTATGCCCCATATAGGATGCAACAATATTCATCTCTGCTAGTCAAGCTTAGAAATGCATTAAACTGCCCAACCAGAAAATCGGGAACAGGCATTTAGTGATGCAAAATGGTCATTCTGCAACCTAATGCCTAAGGGACAGATCAGTCATCACAGACTCCCACTTCTGCCTGAAAAGACCAATTAGGTGACTCTGCCTATTCAACTATCAATACAGGATTGCTCCCAACAGGATATTCCCCTGTGCTTTACCCACTCTAATTTTAAATTACTCAAGTGCCAAGACTTCTATCACTTCCCTGGGGTGACCATTACACAATTGAAGGCCTCACCGTGAGGAAATGTTTCCTGATATTCTGTCACAATTTTCCTATGCTTAGACTCATCTCATTTTACCTAGTTACACGTTCTTGAACAGCTCTACCTTCTTTCATAGCCACGTCGTTGCAAAATGTAATGAGAGCTAGCACTCCTCCCCCCTTTTTTTTGTATAATCATTCCTGCTAGGCATTAAACACATAAAGGAAAAGTCAGTCATTTCAACCACGGGTATGAACATTGGTGGTGTTCCGGTGCTGAGGTGCTCTGATCATTCAGCATCGAACAAAGCTTCTTTGAGAGGAACTGTTTTCTGCGCACATCCTTTGAGGAAGGATGATAAAGGCTGAACAAAGGGAAGTCCAGGAAGAAAACAGCCAACGTGAGGTGTTACGTATTACTGTGGAAAGAGGAATTTTCGCTACTCACACAAAAGAGTCTCCTAATAATGAATAATTAGGGTGAAACTCCTCACAAGGAGAGCTTAAGGCTTACTTTGTCCTTCTAGGTTTTGGTATGCCAGAGCCCAGTGGGCTGTGGCTGGTTCAGGCAAGAGGCAGCAGCCTTGTGCCACAGCCCAGTGCTCTCAGGCACTCTCAGGTGCCCTTGCTCCAGGGAATAAGGCTTGGGTGCATCTTGTAGAGCAGGAAAAGACATGTCTCCAAGTGTCTTGGGCAAACGAATGGCAGGCCTTCTCCTCACCGGTCTTTTTATGCTCAATAAAGGGGCAATAATGTTATGTTGCTGCTCCTTTCCTCTGAATGAAGGCCACTCTGAATTTTGGGCCGGGTGTGTTCTGGATGAGCTTTCCCAAGGTCATTGCAAGACCTTTCAGCCTGCTGTACGTCGGATTTCTTTTTGAATTTTTCCCCCACACAGTGAGTGTCATATAGTCAAACCCTTCATCTGTTTTATCAGACAAGCAGAACTGGGAGTCTGATATCTTTTAAAAAAAGATACAGTTCTCTGATTAACTGAAGAGTAATAGCATGAAATTCTAGTCTCCAATAAGTAACATATTGATGCTTATGTCTAATTTAATCAGCATCAGGGGGGACGGGGGTGCCCATTCCTTCACCATCAGTTATGCAGCAGTTCAAGGTGATAAATCCTATCTGCGGAATGATATTCCGTCGACATTTCTATAATATTAATTAGATCACCGTGTCAGGCTGTAGGAAATTTGCTTAACATTCATTAGAAATTTCTTATAGATAGATAGGCATCCCTCCCTCCTTCTCCCCCCTGCTTTCTTTCTCCTGTGATTGACAGATGAGGTCAAGCCGGAGACAGCCCCCGCCTCCTTCCCCATGCCTGAAGAGCCAGGTCACCGGACTCCATAATGCATGGGGAGTGGGAGGGGAGGATTATGCCTGGAAGAGATATCCTATTAAATTGGACAAAAGCTCGTCTGCCTCGGTCTCCTCGGCCTGCAGCCGGCACGCAGAACGCAGGCGAGTGTACGACGCAAAAGCCATTTGCATTACCCTGCAGTCATTTTTATATGTGGAGGTAATGAAGTTGTCAGTGGAGCCCCGAGTGTGGCAGAGCCTGATATTCAAATAGACCTGCCAGCTCTCCCCCCTCCTCGCCGCCGCCCTCCGCCCCCCGCTCTCCCCCCATCCCCACAGCTGATCTACTGACTCCCTGGATTACTGCTTCGCTGGCTCCCCGGCTCCGACTGCGCTTGCACTCTTGCCCCTGTCAAGCGCTTTTGTTTCCAAGTCAGGGAACAGGCAGCTGCGGCTGCCTGCGCGCCGCTGCCCGCGCCCCCGGGCTGGCCCACGCGCGCCCGCGCTGCCCGCGCACGAGGGGTGTCACGGGCCGACTGCTAATGGGTGGCAAGTGCCCCGAATGGTCATGCCACGGCTCTGCCCGCAGCGAGGCTGCGGCAGCGGTCCTGCCGAACTTGCAGGGAGAGGTCCCCAAGGCACCACGTTAATCCCAGGTTGGAACGTCTGGGGCATTTCGTAGTGGGCAAATGGAAGAGAAAGGCTTCAAATTTGGGTCGATTTTCTAAGTAAGGTGGAGATGACGATTGCACGTTCATGCTGTGCGTGCCTGCCGTGCCCTTTTGCTGAGGAACGGCAGAGCGCGGTGCGAGCTGTGCGCGCCGCTGGCAGGGAGGCAGCAGCCAAGTGGTACTCAGCCCGCGGGTTTACCAGTGTCGAGGGGGTGTTGGCAAAGGGCATCGCAGACGTACCTTGTCCTCGTAAAGGAAACCGCAGGATCATAAATAATAAGGCAGTCAGAACTGGCCTTTGGTAATTTTTGTGTCCATTTTTGGGGGGAAAAAAATAAAAATCCCCTGTGGCAAAGCTGCCTGGTAAGCAAAAGGTCTGAATCAACCCCATTAGCCTTGGAAACTAGCTTTTACTAAATATGGGGCTAGGCTGTCAGCTGGTGTTAATTGGCATAAACCCACCAAAGTCAATGGAATGACAGTGATTTATACCAGGATGAAGACTTGGGGGATGGATACTTAAAAGGAGGGCTGTCTTTTCTCTGCTTCCAGTAACTGGACCCACTTGTGGTTACAACCCTTCAGGAGCAAATGATAGCTTCTAGGCTTGCTGGGCAGATGTCACTAGGTAGCTAGGCATCTGTGGGTTGTCAAATGCGCATTGCGAAACTGAAGGCCACTTAAAAAAATTCATCACCCTGGTAAATATTTAGCTGCCTCAATAGTCTTATTTTTGGATCAGCAACTCATTTATTATTTGCAGAAAAGGATACTTTCTGTGCTCTTATGAAAATGATCAATGATCCTTTAGCACAGAAGGCCCACGGGATTAATTTATTTTGTAAGCAGCATGTTAAAAAGACTGGTTCAAGCATTTTTTTCAAAATTACAGGAGGGTCAAAACCACACAGGTTTCAGCAGCAGCTTTTTTTGGCCTTTGTTCTTACAATGAGATTTTGAAAGATTCCCTAGAACCCCAGAAAGCTACAAATTTTCGTGGCATGATACATCATTGCGCCACTGGAATTCATATGCCTTCAGGAGCTCCTTTTTGAGCAAACTGAAATTTATTTAAGAAAGTGAACTTTATGTTTACACTACAACAGTGAGTCTACAAGTATTTCCAGTATACAGGGCTACTCTAAATGCCCCAACCTGCAGATTAAAGGCTCCCTGAGTATAAATTGGCACGATGCACTGTAAATGATTCACAAATGGAGGAGTCCCTAAGTGTGCATTGACTCGCTACACCATAACATCTCCTACAGAGATTTTACAGCATCATATGCCAATGATCCATGGATTAAGGACTCCCTCAGTGCACATTGACACGATAGACTGGAGCTGTTTTGGTCTATCGTGTCAATGATCCAGGGATAATGACAGTGTCTTGTGCAGGTCCACTGAGACCGGAATTGTTGTGGTTCCTAATGGAAGAGCCAAAATTGTCCCACTTAAGTCATGTTGACCTTTTTGGGTGCTACAGGAACATGGACAATGTTCTCATCCTTCATACCGATTGAGAAATGTCTTCAGCGGTGCAGTTCTGTAGTCTGGGTGGCTTCTATTTGTGTATGTACATACATCTACAGGTTCATATAAAAACTCCGGACAAGTGCACTTTTATACATTTTATATGCATATATCTTTCCTCATACAGAGCAGGAACTGTCATACTAAAATTTTGTCCCTGTCATCGAGGGTAGCGAGGCTCAAACTGAGGAAGAGTCATTCTAGACACAGATCGACTTCCTATGCAAAAGAGCAAAGCTCTCTCTAGCACACAGCAGGAGGGGAAGGGGAAATGAGGACCCAAACCATAATAATGCCTATTTATTCTGTGACCTGCATCTCAAAAAATGCCTCTCCAACAGTCGTAAACCTCCCCTTGAACAGATGGGGAAACTGGGATGTAACGAGTTTAAATGATTTGGTAAACCTGTGACCACAGTGCAGCTGGGACAAAACCATCATCTTTTCTAATATGTCTCAACTCCACCAGCAATGGTTTAACAGGTTGAAGATAAGACTGTGTAGTCCTTGTGCCATATCCGTGAAGAATATACAAGAGAAGACTGGAATATCTTCAGAGACAGGTAAGAAGAGAGTGTTAGGGAGTGTTTATCCTCCAGAAATTGTCTGCCGTTTGCAGCATCCTTGGGTCATCACTCTCACCTTCAGCTATTCAAGCTTTAGAATTGCTAGGGCAGAGGAAAAGTTAAGATGACAAAAAATCAGGTTGCAAATGCAACTCCAGGAGAGGCAGAGTTAAAGAAAAAATGCAATAGACGCAAGATAGAAAAAGGTTGTCTCAGGGCCATGGTTATCCATCTACTCCACGTGGCTGGTTCTACCTGATCCCTCCAAACAGCAGAACCCCCAGCCATGCAAGTGAAAAGAGTCTGATGTCTAAGCCACACTTCATGTTGGGAATTCCCCTTCCGAACCTGCTAAGGCAGATATTTCAAAGGAGATTTCAGAGTTGGCTTTGCTTTTTAAATCTTGGAGTTGTTTCTTCTCCAGAAGAAGGAATGACACAGATGAGTGACAGAAAAAGGCCAGGACAAACACTGTGTGTGTGATGGGAGCATGAGAAAAAAATGGAAAAGGAGCAAGTCTGGAAAAGGGCAGCTGCCACAGACACAGTGCGTGCTGTTTCTGTAGAAAGAAGCACGGGCACAATTTCAGTGTACAGGAGGAGTAGCTTTAGCAAATTGTAAGAAAGACTTTTTATGTCCCAGTGGAACATTATTTCTGGTTTATATAATCTCTCTGCACTTTCCTGTGAGTTTTGGTAGGAGTTAAACGGATTTCTATAGTAGGATGAAATTGGAAGGGGCACAGTGCAAAATTAAACGGGATGAAGTTGGCACAGGACAGGATTATAAACATGAACAAATGCATCCAGGATTAGAGTGACCAGGTTGATGCGCCATTTACACAGAATGTTGTGAGGGTGTTTTATGGACGAAGGAGGAGAACTAAGCACAACTGATGTTTGTCCTGAGTAATAAGACTTGAAGAATCTTCAAACAAACATTCACTGGGTATCCATCCATCTAAACCCACAACTTTTGGCTTAAGCTATTTAATGTTTCAGTGGGCCTGGCCACAGCTCCACCCAAAGTCCCTAGAAGATGCTAGGCTCTACAGTATATTTCTAAAATTGAGCCTAAGACAACTACTAATAAAGGGAATTAGCTGTATGTGTGCAAATCCATCTTTTTTCAAACTGTGGTGATTCACACTTCTTTCTCCACTTTTCCCGTAAGAGGAGGACCTATGGAAACTTTCACTGGGACAGCAATTGCTAAATGCAGAGCACTTGTACCTGTTAATGCACTTAGAGTGGGCCGGATAATTTTTATCATTTGTAGGTAGGTTTGTCTTTAGAGTTGGAAAATATGTTGGAGAGTTTGATTTTTCAATAAATAAAGGTGATATTGAAGGTTCCAGGAGATGACTGAAAAAGAAAATATAAAATTTTAAATATACAATTAAAATTGGAGTCCCATCAACCCCCACAGAGCTCTCTCAGAAGAAACTCATAATACTCTGAATACATTTAATTGAAAAGGAGAGTAAGTCTTCAGCTGTGATTAGGATTTAAATGAATACATTATACATTGACAACTGGATCCTTCGGTGAAAGGCTGCTTAAAGTTCCAGTATATTGGCTTCTCAGGTCCACTGACGTTCATTATAAAAACTTCCATTATAATATACTATTTTCTGAAATGTTTAAATTCCTTGACTCCGGACTGTCAAGAGAAAAGGAGCATATTAAGAATATTAAGAGTATTTCCATCTTCTGCATAATTTTACCTTCATAGAAAGCAAAGTCTGAGCTTGTTTTATCTTCAGAGGTAAAATACATGCTTCTGAGACCCAAGGAAAACTGAGAAGGGTTCAGAGATCATCATCGATGTTCAGGAACTTAAGTCCAAAATAGCTTTTTCTGTTTATATTTCTGGAATGATAAAAATCATGAAGTTTGCCATTTTATTGGAAGATATCACTTTATTTATAGCAAATATACCACTACCTTAATCATGTTCAAAAGGATCAGGAATGTCTGATCAATTGCTGTATTTCTTAATGCATGAGGTAAGAGTTTCCCCTTCCCAGGATTTTACTAGCTGATTTTCAAGAGTGAGCTACTCCAGTCTCCCCTTTCCTAGAAGCTCCCTCTCCGTGAAGGTCTGTCAATTTTTGATGACAAGCGTGGGGATTTTGAGAAACAGAAATTATGGCAGATATTCAGTACGTTAACGATTCATTTCAAGAAATACAAAACATAAAAAATTGTAAGCAGTTGTTCCATCAACTTCTCTCTTTGCCACAGAAAGTCAACTGGTAGATGGTATTTAGTGCTAAGGTAGTCACAACACCGCCAGCTCCTGCTTGAACAGCAAAGTCCAGTCTCAGCAGGAAATTGGGGTATTCGGTAACCTCTTTTGGGCGGCAGGCTGTCACTCAACACAGTTTGCAGAAGGCAGAAGTAAAGGAGACAGTTCCTAAAGAAGTACCGGGAATACAGAAGAACATAAAAGAACTGGGTAGTCTTCCAAAATGGGAATACTTCCTTGGAAATGCTCTTCACAAAACCTATCTTCGGCTGCTTCACAATCTACCTCCACACAAATGCTTAAGCAGCCCGTCTCAGCTGACTGTTGATGATTAGGCTGGTCTTCAGGGATTCCAAATACTGGGGTGATGTCCTTGTTGCATTTAGGGAGAAATCACTGAACTTGATTCTGTGAGACAAACTGTGCATTTCATTATTACTAGTGCAAACATCCCTAGCGTGCTCTGTGTGCATATACACTGTGAATTCACCCATCTTGATAATTTTAAAGACTTTTTCTGCTCAAGAACTTTCCTTCCACAAATCTTAGCTCCATTTTAGCCCATCTCCATTTTTAGCCAACCTCCCTCTTCACTCCTTCCCTCATAAACATGTGCATCATGAAATTGAGATACCAAAAAGAAAAAAAAAAGCCACAGCAAAGCTTCACAGTCTTTCACCACTAGTAAAAGGAAGGGAAATATCCTAAAGTGTAAGTCATAGTTGGTTAAAACACATCCTCCAGAAAGGCATCTAGCCTTGTTTTGAAGACATAAAGAGACAAGTACTCCTACACTGCCCACAGTATTTACTTCTTAAAAAGTAATTGTATAGTCATTTTGATAAGCTAATCAGCATGAGCCTCTTACATGTCTTGCTCTGAGGCGTTTTTGCCAGTTCCTAGTGTATATAGAAATGTACTAAAAATCTCACCCAAGCTGACTGAAATCCAGGGAGTCACTATTGTTAAGTTCAATGGGGCTGGGGAAAAACACAACCAGTGGTACCTGTTTCTGTTAAGAAAGATGAAGAGCGCGGGTAGTAGGAAGACAGAGCTCTAAGTTTCTCCCCAGACATCTGATTTTTTTTTTTTTTTTTTGTGGTGCATAGTTGTCTGTGCTATGTCTACCTAAGCAAGTACTGCTACCCAGTAGGAGCAGATGTGCAGGGTGAAACAGTCGGTGCTGAGGACGTGATGCCCGCTTTATGCTCTTTGGGGTTTTACTTAAGATGACCTCTAGCCTGACCCCCAGGACTGAATACCAATTAGCAGCTGGAGTGTATCATCAGGTGCCCTCCTGGAGCTTATCTTCTGGTTTGTTTTCCCCCAAAATTAGTTCCATGCTCCAAGACTGTTCTGCAGCATGAACCAAGATGAAGTAAATGGCAACAGTCAAGAGATTTTTGCTTCTGCTTCTGCACTGATCCATAAGTGGGCCCCTGCTACAACCTGAAACGCTGCCATAGATGAGCCCTGTCAATGTCATGCAGCCCTGTTCCAGCTGAATCTCAGTGCAAGCTACATGATTTTATCTTGGTATAGCTCATAGTCTATATTGCTTAGCACAGCTCGCGGTATTACTGCTTAAAGAAAACCAGCACCCACAAACCACCAGCTCTGCACATCTGGGTTCACGATACACGAGCAAGCCCCTCTGGATTATGGCATCCCGAGCACCTACTTGCTTTCCACATCGATCTGCCATGGCTTTAGCCTTCTGCCATAATCCAGAGAGGTTATTCTCAGTAAGACATCTACAAATACACACACACACGCACACGCGCGCGCATATAATTTTACCACAAATTCCTAGCTTTCTGAAATAGGTCCCTGCAGAGATACTCGTATGCTTTCAGTAGCACCACTCAATGTCTGAACCGGGCTGAATCTGTCCTCATCAGTAGCTGTGGGATACACCAGGGACAGCCACTGTCTGTCTCCTGCTGAGGATGCTCCTAGCTATACTGCACTATTCAGTCAATTGGGGGAGAATACTACTTTTTTTGCAATATTAATGGGAAATGATGTAATAATGTGAAAACTAACATGGATCCGATGCAGCCTTTGCAGGATTTGGAAGGCAGGAAGAGGAAGAATTATATTATCTCCCCTTCTTTAGAAACCTAGCCAATGCCAGTTATCACTGTGCCCAAAATCATGCTGCAAATTAGAGCCCTGGCACTGAAATTGTTAAAGAGTATGGCCGCAGTCCTGATATATGACAGAGGAACGGGAAATCCAAGTAGGAAATAGATGGAGAAATGAAGGGAAAAGGGAAAGGAAAAGTTCTTTATTGATTTCAGTTTAGCAGTCAGGATCTAAATGGGTCTGCGAGAGTCAGGTCAGGGAAGGATCTGAGGTTCATTTTTCCTCAGAAGTGAGGAAGGAGAAAGGGACATGGCTGGGGACTGAGGAAAGAATGCAAGAAATCCATCTGTACCTCAGAAGTGTTTTTTTCTCAGATGGTGAGACCCGCTTTTCAGTGGGTGTCTGGAGAAGAGAGCTCCCCAGGGACTGAGGTACATGACACCTGGGATAAAGCTGCATGAGATGTGTATGAAGATGGGTGGGGTGCAATGCAGTTACCCACACATGGTTGTCTCGTTCCATTGAAGATGTCCTTGGCCACTTTAGGGGTCTGTTCAGGCTGGCTGGGGTGACACAGGACCTGTGGGAGACCTGTGCCCATCTGGAGTGGCAGCTGCCCAAGGGCATCTCAGGTGGCATCAGCCCCCTTGCCTGGGTAACAGAATCAATCCCATAAAAACCGCACACCTTGTTGCAAAACTGGTGCTTTGCATGTGCAATTTATAGCTATTCTAAGAACCTTTAATTCCTGTGCACATGCCTGAGATAAATATACCCAGAAAAAATCCTTCTTTTCTTTTTTAAACTTCCAGATTTTGACATTTGTACCCCTAGCGTTTAATTTTGAGAGGAAAGGAACCTGGCTTCTTTATACAGATGAAAACTACATTAAACTTTTCCCTTATGAAAGATCTTTCAAACATTAGCTGAGTAATTTTTGTCCATTTGACCATCTGAGTAATTACTTTAGAATGTCCTCTCCTGCATTTCTTTGCTAGCAGTCAGACCTCTGTAATAAAATATTATGTTCAAAATATATTTTAGAAGAAAGGTATATAATCCTATTAATGGATTTCTTTAAATTCTCTATATGTGTTTTGCAATGAAATAAGCATATCCATAGCAATTTTTAAAGTTCTGCTTCAGGATTTATGCACTTTTAATGGATGGAGATTATTTCTTTGGATAATATAAATATCCCAAAGATTTAATGAAGCCATAAAGACATTCATTAGACTTCTGTAATTAGAATTATAGTTACAAAAGCTTCAGAGTGCTAAATATACCTGCAGTATTTCATTGTTTCAAGTTTTCAGTAAACAGCTTTCATCCAGGGGAAGAACTCGGAGCTGGGGGGATGGAATTCACCTCCAACCTGGCAAGAGAGCCCCGAACGTCACCTCCCCTCAAACTGGGCAAATAACTCATGAAAACTCATGAAACTACATTTATGGAGACTAGCCCCCCCAGGCCACCTGCAGCCTGCCGAGGTCCTCTCTTTGGGCACTGCTGTTGAGCGTGCCTCAATTAAATGTCGGCTCCAGCTTGCAACAAAGGCTGAAGATAGATCCCTCATTTCTCAGTCTGATGTGTCCTTGATGTTGGATCAGGACCACAAACATGTTTTGGAAATCACTTGGAGGCCTTGCACAACCATGTATGTAAATGTTGGGACTGAATTTGGCCCTAACTTCTCACTGGAAGTAGGGACAGGTAGTACTTCTTTTTAATGAATGTCGCGAGTCAAGCCATTTCTGGTTTTGTTCAGGCCACTTCGCTCTCATGCAAATGTTTTCTCTGTTTTCTATGCAAAGAACAGCAACGACACAGAGCCCAGTGATGACGTCTCGGAATCCAATCAGAAAACCTGCATAAAGATGAAAGGTCTTACCAACGAGAAGTGAGCTTGCTAAACTACACCTTTCAATGAATTCGGACAAAACTGAAAAATGTTGTTGATATCAGATCCTTAGGCTGATTACTGAAGCGTTCGATTTTTCAGCATGTCAATTCATCACTGTCTACCTGGTTATATTTAACACTTTCTCCTGTTTCCATCCTGTCTGCTGAGATAGGCAATCTCTGTCACACGGTATCTGCTTCACCAGAAGGTCAATAGACCATTGTGGAGGCCCATGAGTCCTGTTCCCAAGTCGCCTTGATTCTCTCCACGATATTGCTGACGGCAGATGGAGCTTCCACTTCTTGTGGCATCTAAAATATTAATGAGATTAGAGCTTCCATCCTTCAAACAGTTCAGCGCTTCCTTTTTGGTGCTTTGCAATTATGCAGCCAGTCAGTGGAACGCAAAACCTCCATAGCGATGGTTGTTATCCTGTGCTGGTATTGCCAAAATGTTGCATGAGTTACACTGGTGGGCATTTTCTTCGAGAAAGTGCCGCTTTGCGTTTTAAGCTAGCCACAGGTTCAAAATTTTTGTGGAAGATACTAAGCTTTGGATAACTCAGTCTAGAGCTGAGGGGTTTGGAATGTACATGGAGAGTTTGTGTTTGGTTGCAGCTCATCAGTCCTGGCCAAATTATGCAAAATATGTATATGGAAATGGCAGTTCACAACTTCCATGTGCACTAGCCTGGTTTGGGGGCTGCTTGGGAATAGTTCTCAGGCTTCCCTAACTCAAGCCTGTTGGAGACTGCCTGTGGTACCACAGCTGTGGTGCGGGACTGAAGAGGATTAAACAACCTCCTCCTCCTCTGCTGTTTCATTGTCAGTGAGGGGAAGGAGCAGCTGCACAACCTGTTAGGTTGCCTCCTTGTTTCTGTCAGATTATCCCTCATTATGTAACTGAATCCTGGATGCGTATACGTGTACCTACACACATATGCAGCTTTAAAGATTGACATATGTATACAGAGAACAGTCATTGACTGATTAAAAGGCATTTGTTGTTAGAACTTGCTGATAGTCTAGTTTAGCACAAAGTGGCTTCACTGGTTTCTTGGATTGGGATTATTTTCCAGTGTGAGTCCTGAACCAAACCCTGGATGTGGATCCTTCCGGATGTTAGGGAAATCAGCTTTTTGATATTTGGCTTCTCCCTTTTGTAAAACGATGATAATCACGCAACTTGCCGAGCTTTGTAAAGTGCTTTGAGATCTATGGGCGAGACACACTATAGGCATTCTAAGCATGATTTATTTCCTTGCAGGGCCTATCCCTAAGTGGCTCATTGAAGAAACAACATTTATAAATATGCATAGCTTCCTGGTATAGAATTTTTCCTATTCTTTTCAGAATATACAGGCTAAGCTGTTATTATTCACTTTTCCATTTTTAGAATCAACGATTAAACTGCACCGCACTGCTGTGTTGTACCAATTAAAATAACTACTGTCTATTTGGCAGTCCTTTAATGGGAAATGAAATTCACTTTTAGGCATATATCACGGTAATACATATATCATATGGTATACAATTTAGATCATTTTGGAGGACAGTAGCTGTATTAGTTCTTATTCCCTACCTAGTCCTTGTTACGAGCATCAATTTTGTTAATTAAGAATTTTAAACCCTGTGAATTTATAGTACAATTATGTTTTACTTCATAAGTAGGTCTTTACCCCTCTACAACTATTAACAAAATGTCCACTTATATTATTTGCTGGTGGTTTCAAAGGCTGATGAATTTTTGGATGAAGATTTACCCTTTTTTCTAAGCTTTGCTCACTGTGTGTCAGCTGTTTGTCAGCAAAACATAACAGTGAAGACTTCTGACTTAAATCTTATTTTTTTTAAAGAAAAGCCAATTCATCAGGTAGGAAAGACTGCTGCTCACACTCTCAAGTCCTGCCAAAGACAAATGGCTGCAAAAATTTAAAATCAATCATTAACAGATTAGCTGTTGGTCCAAAGTAAATAGCAATCAGCTTATTAGGCATCAGGCAGAGTGAGATAAAGGGGAAGAGTTATTGAAAATGAGGATGTTTGCTGGGGCTGTGCTGATGGAGCAGAACAGGGAAAGGCTGTTTCTTTGTCGCTCTAATTACAAATGGAAAATAACCTACAGTGCTGAACAAGTTGAGCTCCCTCGCTGAATTGAATGGAGCATAGTGCTTATGTTCTACGTCATGGCTTGATTTATCTTGATTATCAGTAGTTTGCACTACTTCTTCCCTCCCCAGAAGGCCCTGTTTGGCATTCTCTTATACTGAAGTAAATGCAATTTTGAGCTCTGCGAAGAATGGGGTGTCAGGGGGGAGCTGCCACAGGAGAAATGCCCTTCTCATCCAAAAATAAAATTTCCATACAGGAAATTCCTCTCATATGATGGAATTTTGTTTGTGACAGGGTTTCATTATGGTTAAGCGACAGATCGCTGGTGACTAAATCACAGACGGCTTTGTGCCACGATTGTATTTGGACACGGTGAAATTCTGCAGAGCAGATAATTTCAGAAGAAGGAGGATGTTGTAAGAGGAAACGGAGAGGGAGAAGGAGTGGAAAGGGAAAAAGACTGAGAAGACAAACAATAGAAGTTAGTTAGGAAGCGAAGCTGAGGGGAAAGAAGACGACAAACAATAGCTGGGAGTAAAATGAGATGAGGAAGCAGAAAACACAAAGAAGTGAAGTAGGAAGTAGGAGGAAATGGGTACAAGTTAAAGCCGATGACAAAAGCTCCCTTTGATCATGTAAACACTGAAGTGTTTGCATAGAGAGTAGCTGATCATTAGAATGATTTACCAGGAGTTGGGGCCATTTCTTCATGACCGGGCATGTTAAATTCAGGCTAAGATATTTTCTTAACAAAACAGAATACCTGGGCACTGTCTCTTCAATGGTTTGAGCCTAGCGAACGGAAAGCTGGCATGTTTGTATGTGAAAAAATCTGGAAACAGTATCTTTCTATTAATGACGTTATTCCACGTGTTATAGTTGTGAACCCTCACACAGCGCATGGCCTGAAGGTAACCTCAGGAAAATCACTGCCCACCAGCCTGATGCAGCCCGTGGTCCCTTCTGCCCCGGGCATGGGCATAAGGTTACACGCGGCTGCCTCCTCCCCAGCATTCGCGCTGTGTGACTGACATCTGTCTCGCGACTGTGCAAACGAGGTGCAGTGCCAGTGCCAAATTCAGTCCCTCTCAGCTAAACAGTCAGGAGCTGGACAACGCTTCAGCCAGCTTGGTTTGAGCAGGTGTCCCTCCATCCAAGCCCCAGTACGGTTACATCCTTCCCAGTTACGTGTTTGGGGCCAGCGCTCAGCCCTGGAGGAAGGCGGGAGGTGTCCACCGAGCCGCGCGGGCACTGGGATGGTTTCTCACCCTGGTGCAGAGCTGTGGCGCTGTGAGGGCATGATCCCAGCAGGGCTGCTCTGCCAGAGACTATGCAGAGGCCAGACACAAAAAAAGCGGGGATCCTTTTTTCAAAGTTTCTTATTAAAAAAAAAAAAAAAAGAAAAGAAAAAAAGACCAAATGAGTAAACTCTTACATGCTCTTACTGGTTTTTTCCCTAGTAGGAAAATATACTTAGGGCCTGTCAGAAGAAAAACTATTCTTGTACTCTTTAAACTTACTTTTCCATTAAATAACTGTGGAAAAACAGGAAAGTGGTTATTTCCTTTCCACTTTTTATATTTATTTTTGTCCTTTTTTCCCTACTTCTCATGTGGCATAAAAAATAAAGTGTCTATCTTTCATTCATTTTCTGCTGCTTTTGCTTTAAGTTACTGTCAAAAATATCCAAGTGAAAATTCATAAAATGACATGAACGTGATTTCAACAGAAAGAAAAAAGCGAGAAGTCTCAGAACAAATACATCCTAACGATTATTTTCCAGCGTTTTCGCAGAAAAGAACAGTCAGCTGAAATGGCAAAGTAGCAGAAGTCTCTTTTCCACACACTGAAATGGCTGAATAAGCTACACGGAGCAAAAATGACTTTACTGCCTGCAATTCGCGGAGTCCCAGGACAGCAGCCCACACCTGGGGGCGACAGAGCCGTGGCAGTCTGTCATCCTTGAGCTCTTTCTCCATGCTCCAAGGAGGAGAGAGGGGTGACGCTACTTTCTGTCTACGGCAGGAATTGTTTGAATTATTTACAATGGACGGAAGGACAGCGGGGGGGAGAGGATGGGGAGGCCGGTGCAATGCTATAGACATTGATCCTGCCAGGAAAAGGAACAAACTGACTTGCAGTACGAAGGGTGGTCTTGCAAATGTGGAAGGAGGGCCATATTCCAATGTTATCTTCACAGTCTAAAAGAGGGCTCCATGCACATTACTCAAGTGAATGCATTTGTAGGGGTAGTGTCGTCTAGGGGTGCCATACCTCAAGGCAGATTCTTGTCTTCTTCATTTCCTACGTGCTGGCATCCTCCAGTCTACAGTACGATGGAAGCTGTGCAGCCAACTTTGTGCGTTTGCAAAATTTATCTCCCTGAAGAAAAGTGCCAGTTTCTCACCAAATTGCTTGTAAGAACAGATCAAAAGCAGAGGAAGGGTGGAGGGCTGAGGGGTGGCCAGTCGCTGGGATGCTCTACAGAAAATCAAGGAAGGCAGCGGCAGAACTGGCTCTTAATATCAGAGGAAGACCAGGAGTAGTTGACATTAAGACCGTAAAGAAACAGTTACGCTGGTGACACATCTTATACAAGGACTGCTTTACTAATTTTTCCACCAACGTATTCCTGTTATACAATTTTTGGTTCTTTTAATTAAGCGTTTCAAGAGAAAATAATGGGATCTTAAAGCCTCATGTATTTTGGAAAAGGTAGTAGTAAATTGTGCAGTTTTGACCTTTTCAGCTTTTTGTAATTTGATTGGCTGTCTGTTCTTTTCCCTCCACTATTTACAGCTGCAGTGAACTGTGCAGAAGGGGTAGGATGGCTAGCCAGCTGAAATACGGAATATTTAAAAGGTTAAAATGCTGCAACATACTGGTGCCTTCCGCAGAGTATATGGGCATTATAAATTTCTCTGCGTTGATCACATAAAGGATTGAGAAATTAAATGACTTCATGAATCATTTTTTGTGGGACAACAAATGTGACCAAAATGGGGAAAAATGGTATCACTCTGACCCCAGATCTGGGAAGCATATTTTTTTTGTGTTTATTATTTCTGCTGCAGTAATAGATGAAGACTCCCTCTGAAGCACAGGATCATTTTAGCAGGCTCTGAGTATCTAGGAGTGACACAAAGACAAGCCCTGCCCCAGAAAGCTTGCAATCAAAGCATCTTGAATCCATTCAACAGGTGACTAAATAGAGGTGGTGACCTTCTTAGGAATAAATATTTCTTTTTTAGCGTACCAGAGGGAGATCTTACGGAAAACACAGTATACTTTGAAAGTAATTCCTTAGCAGATGGAGACAGTAACATAGAGACATTAATAGCCATGTAATGAGTCCAGAGGGCATCTGAGGGGCAATGTCAAATAATTTGGTACCCAGGCAATATGCTGAGGAGATTGACAGAAAGCTAGCAGGGCAACAGGAGATCAACAGAATCTCGGACCAGGAGGACAGCTGAGGCACTAATAACTAAAAGGAAAAATCTTCCGGTTTTGGTACTTCCTTTTGTCATCAATAACAAGTCTGGTGAACAGCATTTGGTTCTGTGAGAGCTTATTTTGGTGGAAAAGACTGCTTAGGGCAAATCTGAAGAAAGGCTTCTCAGAAAAAAAAGAAGAGTAAAGCTTGGCTTTCCAATCTTTAATTCCTTTAGAAACACAAGATCCGCAAAAATGTTTATTTTGTGTGCAAGACAAATCTGAAAAGTGATACCAAATAGATTAGGAGTCAGGTCTCATAAATGCCAGCAAGCAGCTTTCTGGCTCTGCGTACACCGTTACGGCGGGGCACCAGTGGCCGGGCCTTCGCGCTGGGGCTGGAGGAGTGAGGCTGCGTCTCGGCTCCCTGCCCTGACCCCACACGAGTCCACACATGGCTGAGCACAGCAGGGGGAACACAGGAGCACTGTAGGTGATCGAGTAGGAAACAGATACGGGCAGAAGGAAATGATGAATCAACCTGAGTCGCAGATACAATTCAGAATTGGGGCTGATATTGTGAAAATTTTGCTATGTTAGCTCCAGTTCCCTGTGCTCTCGGAAGTGGAAAGTTTCATCTTGTTCCAGTTGTAGCTCTGGATTAAAGTCAGAAGTGTAGGGACAAAGATTGTTACCATGCTGAGATGCTGGGAAAATTTCTTCAGAAGGAAATGCCAGTATTGCTTTTGATCCATCATTTGAAACAAACTCATGATCTTGAGGGATTTATTTTCTGCGGTCATTAAAACTGAATGTTTTCATTGATTCGGATAGCCTCTTTCTGGAGGAGCTGCAGCTGCTGGGACATACAAGCCCCCATTCTGCTGTGCTGATCCCTCTGGGAGCTGGGGGTGATTGACAAGGGGCTCTGGTTTGGGCAGACTCGCGCCCCGAGATACGGGAATTGGTGCATGCATTTCAGCGAGAGCAGCCTCCACAGCACTGAGGCCAAGGGGATTTTCGTCCTTTCCACAGGCACTGAGAGGTGGAGGAAGCTGTTTCCAGCCTGTCTGTGATGACAGAGCACGCAGAGACAGCCCATGAAGCTAGTCCCAGCCTTCTGCTGGTGTCCCTGAGGTGGTCTCTCTCCCACCCTCCTTGGGCTGGTCCTCAGTAGCAGCAGGAAAGCTGTGCAGGAGACTGGGGATCTCTGGAGCTAGCTGGGGCATCCATCGCTTGAGGGACAGGAGGTCCAGAACAAACAGCCTCACCTCCAAAATCACCGAGGAGCAGAGACGAGCCGGACATGCTGTAGGGACTCCTCATGCCCAGGCATCCTTGGATGTGTCTGTGTGCAACCTCCTGGTACCTGCTGCTCTGTGGTGGGGGAATATTTTGCTGTCTTCCTCGAACGTTACAGCTGACTCAGAGGCTCGGGGACCTCACCAGCCTGGGGACCCAGCTGCTTGCCTCCTCCTCCCCCATCTGCACCACAGCTGCTCTGGGATGGCCTCCTACATTTACCCTTCTCTTTGGGGAAGATGGGAAGACATAACTGAGGTAGACTGTGAGGTTTTGAAGATGCTGAGCTTCAATGATCTGCTTACTGGGCCCTGGAGGCCGGTCATGGGGGCAGTGGTGGCTTGGTTTGCCCAAGGGGCTAAGGGAGGGCGGCGTCTGCTCCTGCTCAGCTGCTGCGGCTCTCCTGAGGAGCCTTCCCCTTCCCTCCCCTCCCTCTGCACCCTTTTTATTCTATAACCAGCCCATCCACAGATATCAACGTTACGACATGCATATATATATGGTTATATGGAGGTATAATTTAATGAAGCAGTTGTTTAGGTCCCCCGAGTGGGTCGTCCGGTGTAACTGTAACTGCCCAAGCGTGAGGCAGGCTGGCGGCAGCTCTCCGGGAGGGAGAGTTTCCCGAGGTGGTGGTGGCCCCTTGCCAGGCCAGCGGCGGCTGCCCTTGGGCGGGTCTCCTGCAGCAGACAGGGACCATCCCTGGGCGAAAGAGGGGAGCCGCCCTCCGCGCCTTCCGCCCCCGAGGCAGAGCCGGAGGTGGGTGAAGGCGGCCGCCAGGCCCGGGAGGGCGCAGCCCCACGCCCAGAGGGCACTGCCGCCCCCCATCAACAGCGCCAGTCCGCTTCATTTTCATCCGCTGATCAGATATATTTACTTCTCGGGTATTTCCCTAACCAGAATTGACTGCACTATAATTGCCTATTTCTTTGGTCCATTGGCTGTTAACCTTGAAGCGCGGCGGGCGGAGGCAGGGAGGCCCTCCCTGTCAGGCCTGACCCCGGCCGCGCCGCGGGCTGCCATGACAACCGCGACAGATGTCAGCCATGCCGCCCGCGCCCCCCGGACGGGGAAAATCGATCTTGCGACGGTGCCGCTGCGCACAGCCACCGACCTGCCAAGCGTTCCCGGCTCAATCATTTGTTTCATCTAGCGGGGAGAGGAAAACATAAAAGAAATGAAATGAAGTTGACCTCTGTCTTTCGAGTGACTCCGGTGCTGCACTGAATCCTAGCAAGCGCCTCTTATGAATTTGAAAAAATTACATTAGGAATAACATTTTGAAGTGAAATGACTCTTGTAATGTCAACCCTCCAGAAACATGTTATTTCAAATGTCAGATACGTAACAGTCATTTGCTATTTTCTGGATGTGTCCGGAGGTTATCTTCACCTCGGGTGCATTTCAGGTAAATTATTATAAAGAAACTGCCTGTGAAGTACACAGAAAAGTATTGCCTATTTTTTCACACCACCCCAGTGAGGAGACCTCCTTTGCGACTGCGTTAGTGCGTCGCCACAATGAGCAGACAATAAACAGTGCTCCAAATTGATAATGTCTCTCCTTTCTCAAAACCGTGCCAGGTGGAAGGACTTTCCTGGTCCAGAGCAGGGTTCCTCGGGATGGTGACAGATCCCCCAACGGGGGCAGCGGATCCTGGGGGTGCAGAGATGGGCCCCTGGTGTCCTTCTGAGTTATCTGGGGTTTGCTCGCTGCGTATGCAAATGATTTTATGACCAAACTCTACAACTCCATGTTAACGTTTGCCAATACATCAATGTCATCCTGGCAATGTTACGCATGTGTCCGACAAATAGGGAGAAACCCAAACCCCACAGGGTTTGGTTCTTGCCTACCATTGGATGGACCGGCTGGCAGGTTTTAGAGGCAGCCCCTCCCAAATCTGTAGAGATGGACAAATCTCTAAGATAACCTTGTCCTTAAAAAAAAAAAGAAAAACAGCACGCCGCTGAAGGTGATTATAGTAAAAAGGATCTCTTAAGATTTTCAATGCGATATGTCTGTCTCTCTGCTGTGGGATATTTTATTGCATTTTTGCCCTCAAGTGAAGCTGACGGGAGCCAGGCTTGCAATTTAAATCAATAAGAACCCTTTACCATGGCCATAAAATACTTGGCTAAACCTTTGAAGTGGCCACAGTTGAATGCGCAGTGAACACAGCATAAATGCTCCTTGAGATGTATTGTGTTAGACCACTGCTAAAGCGGTGCTCCAAGGAAGCAGTGCCCGAGCACCTTCTGGGAGCGGGGCAGAGCGGCCCAGCCTCTCTGGTCTGAATGGCCCCAGATGAGGCGTCGTCTTCGCAAGATGAACAGTGTCTGCGTGAATGTATGTCTATCTACCTTTTGGCATGTGTGTGCATGTATATGTCTCTACATATAGCCAGGTAAAAGCCTACGTAAAAGTAGAAAACTCTCTGAAGATACAAGCCTAGTTTGAATAACATGAAGCATTTCACCATTTTATATTTAATATTTAATACTCACAGTTAGGATATCCAAAGTAAAGGTTGAACCTTCACCCTTCCTGCAAAAAGCAGTAGGAAAACAAGTAAAGTTTAAATCCGTGCCCTGACTTTGCGGTTGTTTATGACAAGCCCTTGGGATTCTTTAAGGAGAAATCTGTGTTTTTTCCTTCCTTTTGTAAAGAAGCTTTTCATTTAAAGAAACCAAGGGCCAAGCACTACTTTATTATTGATTAAATTATACTGCTAAAACCTCTGTCCCAGTGGCAGGGGAGGAAAAGTGGATGAGGTATATGTTTTAAGCACATAAAAGACTGGTTCTTCCAGACACATAGGGAACATGTTCAGAAGCAGCATTACGTGCACATACTACAAAGAGCACTGTATGTCCTCCGTTTGCAGCTCCTTGGCTGTAGAGAGAGTCCTGCCCTGTGGGTCCACCCTCAGGCTGCCGAATCTTGCCCGGTTTGGGACAAGCAGTCCAGCTGCCTGCGCTGTTTGTTCTGTTTCATTCCCTTCAGTGAGGGTTGGATCCAGTCCAGTGAGGTTCAACTCTTCAGCAAATATGCTAAGAGGGAAAAGGACAGTTTTCCTTTCTGTCCTGTACATTCACAGTTGCGCATTATGCTACTCCCAGTGTACCTTAGTATTACAGAGGTAGCAGCAGCATGTGTAGAAATACTATACGCTCAGCAGATTGTAAGAATGTGGGCTAAAATCCTTCAATGTGTATTGTCTACAGCCATTGTTATTTGTAATAGATCCTATGTCTAGTAGACATAAGTCTCCAATTTTTTTTAAACATATATATAAATATATATATTTAATATATATTTTTAGAAAAATATATATATAAAAAAAAAATTAGGCTCACCATATTTTCAGGTGCCTGATTAGGTTTGGAACCTGACTTTGCTACATTTTTTCTATAACCCATTTATAAGGAACATACATGTTTCTGCAACCCCAGGAGCATGTCAGCATTGCCACGGGTGTATATTCAGTGTCAAACATGACCTTCTGTGTCAATTTGTATGAGTAAAAGTACCTTTCCATACATCCACATTGTAAAACACAGACTATTCACATAGGATTCATATAGATGCCATATGTTTCTTCTGCACTGAGAAACATAGTACATGTGTTGTTCTACAGCATTTTGACCTAAAAATAGCTGAAATAAGTGGTTGCTGTTATGCTCCACTGGGAAGTTTTTGCTCAGTTATGACTGGTTTGCTCCAGTGAACTTTCGTTGGCTTCTCTTGCCTTTACTCAACCTATGTCCTTCCACTCCTTTTACCTAAACCTAAGCATCCTGACAACAGGCGCCGTCATACTTCGCTGTCTCTTGCCCTGGATGAATTCAGCAGCAACATGCCCTTGGGTGCAAATGAGAGAAGTAAAACCCTCAAATTACCTAGACAGACTGAAAAACATTTCTCCTATTCTGGAAAATATCACCAAGAGCACATCCCAGCTCAGAGTCCTAAACTCCATGGTCTACAAGGATAAACAGTACGATGGGGAAATAATCAGATGAAGGAGGATAAAATGTGATTTGTTTCACTGTATTACGTCTGACAGTAAGTATTTGTCCTAGCTCACATCTTGCTTACTAGTTAGGCAGTGTTAGTTTGGATACGTGATTGTGGATTTTAAAAAAAATCTTCCTATTTCATCCCATTGCTGGAGACTCCACACGCTTGGGTACGGACACCTGAGAAATTTTTCAAAAAAAATATACATCCAGACTTGTGGTGAGTTTATCTGTTTATATTTCTCTCTCTATCTTATTCCTCTTTTTCCTTGGACTAGACTGGTAATGAAAGGTATTTTTCTCTCATGGGGCATCTGACAAGAAGACACACAGAGCTTTCTGACATGGTCACTGAATGCCTCCCTTCAGTCTCTGGCTTACATAGACATGACTGTCCAGAGAGAGAGAGACTAAATAAAGGTCTAGATTTTACCATCTTTAATTTGATATAGTGGGCCTTTAAAATTAAGGAAGGAAATTGCCACGACTATGCTATTTCTTCCCAGGAATTTTTCTACAAAACCATCAAACCAAAATCAGACACAATACAAGAACAGAAGGATCCCCAGTCCCTGCTGTCTGTGCTGGGTAAGATGCCTTGGTACCACTTCTGGCTTAGGGGCAGTTTTCTGTCTTCCTCCACAGAAGGAGAAAGAAAGGATATAAATGGACTTTTAAAATAAGGAAATTCTGACTCTCTAATCTCAACTCAATCTCACAGGTAATGACTGGGATCCCTAGCAGTGACACCAGGGTGACAAATCCTACAGCAGAAGGGACTGTTTCACTTTGGTTTTATGTAATTCAACAGTTTATGAGTTGTCCCTCATAGATTTTGCTAGCAAACCTCACTGGTTCTTAGGCAGAACAACTGGCAGAAGGAAATTCCTGAGGAGCGGCGCTTATGGATTGTCCTAGAGCACTTCATGGAAAGGTCTCCTGGTAGTCGTTATGGCCAGCACAGCAGTCTACAAACAGTCCCTGTGAATTAGACAGTCTTATTTGTTTGAACAGCATGTAAATGTCCTTTCCGTGATCACGCAAGCACAAGGTGAGGTTCTTGGTTCGACTTTGAAGCCATTGCTTTTGCTCTGGATGCACAGTCTGGGAAAAGAGCAGTGCACAGGCAGAGGGGCAATGGTCAGAGCCGTCTGCAGTGGCTAGTTACCCTCTTGGGAAATATGTTGTAACCATCTTTTCCTCTAAATCTGCTAGATACACCTCTAGAAACTAGTGTCTTTTCCTAGTTCTGGACCTTGTGGTTATGATCCTCTGAGTGCAGGCACACACATCAGCATGGTCTTTGCACCTCTAAGTTAATCCCTCTGCTTTCCTGATTCTTTGACTGCTTAGACCCCTTTCCCTAGGTTCTACGTGCAGGCAAGCTCTAGCAGCATCCCAGGAATGGGAGGGAAGGATGTTCTTAATCCCAAACACTTCACTGTTAACAAATCACTCCAGAAGGAGCACAAATCCTGAGCACAGCTCTCCTACAGTCTGATCTTGAGGCAATCATAAACCCAAGATTTGGTGAGTTTTCTTCCAGCCTGCCTGCATTTGAGCTCTGCTTTATTTTGTCCATATGCTCCTTCTTCCAGGCTTTATCATCAGCCTCCTCCTTAGCTGTGGTTGGGAGAGGTATTCAAAGACAAAATCCAGTAAAATACATTTGTTCCCATAGGAAAGAGTTTTTCATGGCTGATGGCTTGTTTGCTTCTGCAGTAAAATGTATGCTGTAATCTACAAATGAGTTTGCAGTCCAACATGGAGTGACATTCTTCAATGAAGGTCACAGCACTATATAGAGACATTGACAAAAAACACTTTTCATAGAACAAAATGGAGTTCACAGTTTGACATAGACATATCCTCAATCTGTCATGCTCTTTTCTGCCTTAACTTGATGGTCAAAGTAGCTGGCCAGGTATGAGTAGGGAAGTGATCTATGTCTCTTCAATAGCTGCAGTAATTTCCTTGTCCCTCCTCAAACTTGCCCCTGCTCCAAGATGATGGCAACGCTGGTCTCTTGTGCGACCTTCTGATCGATGGAGTGACAAGCTATTTCTTTCTCAAGTGAGTCCTAATCTCCTATTATGCCACAAGTACACAGGCTACTGTGATAAAAGCTTACAGTCTATGACACCTGGTCAAAACCATTATTTTGGTAGTTGTTCCCTATGGATTTGGGCTGTGACATGTGAGGTGACTAAACTAATCCCGGGAGCAAAGGGATTCCTAAAGTGAAATATGATTTAGAGGGCATTGGCTGGGGTTTGGAATTCACAGTACATGACTCTTAAGCCTAGTCAGCTCTGGAGTTATCTGCCTTTCATTGTACTCTTGTACTTGACTTTTGAGTTGTATAGTTTTCTTAGCCCAGGAGCATTTCTGGGTGGGTGTTGCCCATCATTTTGTTAGACATGTCCAGCACCTCTCAGGATTTGCTTCTCGTAAATCAAAGTTATCTGATCTGTTCTCTTGGCACAGAAGGATAGTCTACAAGGTGCAGAAGTTTAATTTTCAGTCTGCCTGTAACAGCCTGTTGAGACAGGATTCTCCTAGGCCACATTCATTCTGCCTGGAAACAGTTCAAATGATGGGATTTCCACCACAACTCTTTTGGGACAACTTTGTATCTGAAGAAATCCTTCTGTCAAGTTGACTATCAAGTAGCAGATCCTCTCTGCAACTGTATGATCATTTTCATCCATTTAAAAGGGAAAGGATTGCTGTCCCAGTTTTGTGGAAGGAGCATTGAGGACTGCAGGGTAGCTAGCTTGCTACAGGCTGCACAAGAAGCTTGTGACAGAGCAGGGACCTGAATGCCTCACATAACTGCTGGGCCAGCCATCATTTACGCTGTTTTACCTGGTTATGTCATGTTGTACCTAATGAAGGCTTCCTCTCCAGCCTTGAAGCTGACACCCTTCCACGGCTGAAAGTGAGTCGCTGTGAGGGACAAACAAGTTTTGTACAGTGCAGACCCCAATTCCTCACTCTATTAAACTCAGCTCAGCACTGTAGAGTGCTCCAGCTCAGAGTTAATTTATAACAGCTGGACCTGTAGCAGGGAAAATTGACTGTTGTACATAATACAATGCTGTTGTGTTATGCCTTATTTCTGCCCACCTCTTTCTCCTGAACCCATCTTGACATGTCCCTTCTCATCAGCCATGGAACTACAGGCAAAGCTGGTGCAGAAAGGTGTTGTACCATCTCCGCTACCTGTGTGACACTGTCCCTGCACAGGGGAAATTCTCCACCGACCTTATCCATGAACTTTAGGGCCACTTCATGCTAATTACACAAGGTAACATGTATGAGAATTTAGACTCTGAATTCTGGATTTCTTGTTTGGTGGAGAGCAAACCATGATGTAGATCCGGTCATATCTGTGGGGCCAGGCTAAGTTAGCGACTCCACTTCTTCCAGGAGATCCAGCAGATCCCTGACCAGAGAAGAGCACTGTCATAAAGCCTAGATGCATTTGGATTCAGCTTCTGTTCAAGTACCACAAACCATGCCTAGAAAAATGAACTTGCTTGACCTGTCAAAGATCCTATGGCCCCTCCAGCCAGATTTCCTTGGCTACTCTCTTCCCACAGTGGGTATTTCCCCTTCCTAAAGTTGTCAGGCTTTGTTACTGGGCAAATCCCTACAGCCTGCTCCAGGATCTTCTTGCCCCTTCAGTATCCAAATTCTCTTTTCAGGTTGTAATCAGGACTACGTCTATGTTAATGGATCCAGGAGCATGTCAAAGTTCATGAGTCAGGATATGTGTTTCACACATATGTGAGAACAGGCTGCATATTGGCTTCCCTTCTGCTTCCACACTGGTTTTCATGAAAAGGAAAATTCAGTATGTGGGCCACCAAAGACAGGTGCATCCTTATCCCTATCAGCTAAATGTAGGTGTTGCTGGATTTCAAGGAGACCCTTTCATAGGACCTCTCTGTGATACCTTGAAGAATATCATTTATAGATTTACCACCCTCCAAACTGTTATATTCTAGTGTCTAGCTGGTCTCTTTTCCTCTCTGACGTAATAGGCCATCTCTCATTATAGTAACTTCCTCCCATTTACCTTCAAGTCAGATAATAAAGGGCCTTTATTCACTTACAATGGATCTAAAATAGTAAAATCCTCCTGTCTTCAATATGCTACTTCCAGTTCATCAGTTCAAGATCAAGCCCGATTTATTTGATTATTTTTCCTTACACATAAATCCCTCTTGTCCCTTAGTTATTTTTGTTACTTTGTTTATTTCTTGGTAGAAAGATGCCCCGTGTTTTACAGATTTCATCTGAAGGGCTGTTCAGATGTATATACCAGTTCTGATGGAAAGAAGCACAAGCCTGCTAAACAATCAGTGCAAAAAAAATTAAGGTGAAATAGAGCTTTTAGCATTTCTTTTTCCCATTCGGAGCATGCATGAACATTATTTGTAGTGCAGTCTCAGAACTATCCATGGTCCATGGCTTGATGGTTCTGTGTCCAAAATAGCTTTGATTTTTATTTTCACTTTTTTTTTTTTTTTTTTTCTGGAGAGAGAGTCTGTTAAAGACTATTTATGAAAATAATATACTTTGTACTCTGCTTTCATTTTAATGGTTGGACAGATAATTCAATGGATCATTCAATGCTCTTAAGGGTCTTTTCCAACCTAAATGATTCTGTGATTTTATGATGCTATGATTTCTCAGGGAAGTGGCGGAGGCTAGTGCAGTTACCCTGCCTATGTCCACTGACCTTTGTGGCACTTAGTTAAGTATGTTTTTTCACTTCAAAATGTCCACTCCTTGTCCTGTTATCCAGAGACTGCCTTTTAAGCTAGACCGCCAGCATCTTTTGACGATAGCTTTACTTAACAAGGAAGTATTTGACTGCAAGATGCACATTTAAAACATAATAATTTCTTGCCTGCATGTTATAACATAAGATGGAAACCAGACCAAAGCTGGGAGGCTGTTACATGTGGTATCTCCAAACTACTTAAAAAAGCAGTTGCTCAGTTGCTCGTGTTCATAAAATAGAAGCTGAAATTATCTTATCTAAGCCATTCTTAGCAGTTGTCCTACAGAGTTATTGATCCTTGGCTGCTCATCTAATGAGCAAACTACACAGTGGACCACAAGTGCATTTCAGTTTTATGTGTAACTGCTGTAAATGCTATTTTCAAAGTTAATATATTATTTTTGGCATTTTTATAGCAGCTTATTTAAAGTGTTATTAATGTTTAGAAATGTGATTTGGGGTTTATTTTATGGGTGTTTGACTCAGTTTTAAACTCTCTCTCTTTATCTCCTACCCTCCCCTCTATGTTCAGGCTGCATATATATAACTTTTGGAGTTGCTTGCCTCGTTTTGGATTTGTCCCTGGTTGTTTCATTAATCTCGCTTGCTTCTTAAGTCACTTCTGCTATCCTGGTGGAACAGTCTGAGTCCTAAATTGTAAGGCTTTGTGAGTTAAAGACATCAACAGGGTCGATTTCCAGACTGCAGAATCTGCAAAAAGCATGTGGCTGAGCCTGAAGGGTAGGGACTCACCTCCTCATGGGTTTGGGACGCACACTGCACCAAACCTAGAGCACCCCAGGGAGGCATTATAACCCTGCGGCTCCCCTCCAAGCCACAGGCCCTCCCCTGTTTCCACTTTTCTCTGGAGGAAGTAATTTTGCTTCTGTCCTGGATTTCAGGAGAAGGACAACCCTGCCTTTGTTCTGTGGGTGGCCGGGAGCAAGCTCCAGGTTTCCCGACCCACCTCCTCCTCCTCCAGAGAGAAATAAACACATGTAGGGCAACACACACACTAGTTTATAGTAGGGGCAGCCGGCAGAAGCTGTGCTGGGAGGTCTCATGCCCTTCAGCTCTTTTGGATAACTGTGTCATCTACGCCCCCCTCTCTGCCTTTGATGGAGCGAGAGCGCAAAGCACAGCCCTGTTCAGGGAGCTGGACTGGCATCTGCTGCAGGGTAATGTGCTACCAGGTGTTGGGGCAGGTATCAGAGCCAGGTCCTTAGGACCCGGTCCTGTGCTCAGGCACCATGATCAGCTCTCTCGGCGCTCCAATACGGCAAGCATACGCAAGGCCAAGTTTCTCAGATCCCAGAAAAAAGGGAGGATGTGGCCTTCTTTACACATCAGCGCATTGTTGAACCATCTACGGATTCTCCTGGATGGGCAGCGTAAAGTGAGAGGTACCGTTACCCCTCTGAGTGCCTGAGGTGTCATGATACGGCTCCTGAAAGAAGACCCTTAGCAGCAAAGGAGAGCGGTTTCTGTAATTTTAGTGTGCTTGACACAGGGAGCCCTCTGACATATTCCTCAGGGTGAAGTGAAGCCTCCCCCCTGCAGCACGCTCAGGGCACCTTCCAGCAGAGCATGTAAGCATGTGCTTAGTTCTTAATGCATGGATGGTCCCAGTGAGCTTCGGGCATGTGCTGAAATATGGATGAGCATTTGAAGTGCTCAGCATCTTGGGGCTATCAAGCCCCAAATGGATCAATCCCAAGACATTATTCAAATTGTGGGTTTCCAATTCCATGTGTTAAAAAAAAAAAAAAGAAGAAAAAAGAATCATTATCTCCATTGCAAAGACGGAAGAATTAAGATACACAGAGAGGTTGAAGAACTTAGTCAATGTCAAGGTACATGTCCTCAGGGGAAATCCAGAAATATAACTTGTTTCTTTCTGAAACCCGCTCCTGTTCTCAGCCGCTTCGATACCCCTTCACTGTTTCCGCACTGTTCTTGTTACAGCTGGTGACTATCACCAAGCTGGAAATCTGAATGTAAAATACATTTAAATGACTATGCTGTTTGCAGCTTTCTGCCTTACATATTTTTGTTGTGTCTGTTGTTTCTGCTATTTGTCCCACATTTTAGAGGACAAGCCAGTCAGTGGGTTAAGTGACAGAATGTTTTTCATCTTATTTAAGGATGTCTCTATTAAAATGTAAACTGCTTTCTACCCCCTTTTGGGAAAAAAGGAAAAAAAAAAAGCCTACTCCTGTAGATGTGGTAAAGTCATGGTAATTTTCCCCAATTGAAACTCCCGACTTTGTGTCTTAACATCATATACAGCATAATTTATAAAAGTGTGAGCAACTGCAGAATTGTTCTCCTAATAGATTCTGAAGATTCCAATTTCCATTCTGCCACACAAGACTGAAAATCCACTTGTGCTCAGTTATCTGTATCTTTGCCTCATCCTCAGACTGCATCAAAAATCAGGTTCAGGTGCAGGTTAAGAGCATGCATTTACCTCAGGAATATGGGACTTATTAAATATCTCTACACAATTAACATCACCATATCAATAAGAATTATCATTATGTCCTGTCAATCAGGTGCTGAATTTTGCTTCAGGGAAACAAAACAATTTAAATTATAGCAAGTGCCCCCCCCCTTCTTTTTTTACATGCTTCTCTTAAAATTGGATAATTATGTGGCTTTTCATTAGATTCCTCTAAGCATAATAGATCACGATATTCACCCTTTGACCTTGGTGATGAATGTTTCTGGTGAAAACGTGTGACAAGCAGTGTTCTAATGAGAATAAAATACTGAATAACTGTGAGTCTCACATAATGAAAGAACAAAAGCGAGAAGCACAACTACTTTTAAGGTTGCAGTGCAAAATGTGTTCATACAGCAATTCTGACAGATTGGAAAAGCAACCCTTTCTTTTTAAGATTGTACCAACAAACTTTGGTATCAGATGCAGAGACAAAGGCGAGAAAAGACAAAGGAATCTTTGTATTCTGCGTCAACTCTGTAGGAACACGAGAAGTGGTCTCTCTCTGTGCTGTCTAGGCAAGTTGCTATACAAAGCTCTGCTATTAAGTTTTCCTAAACATCTCAAAATTTTATGTGTGTATTTACACTATAAAAGAACTATAAATTCAATTTGCTTCCAATAATTTAGAGTGGGGCTAAGTAGGTCAAATTCTCCCTCATGCAAACAGCCACGCACAGTAGTCAGTAAAGTTACAACACTGGTGGTTATTATTCAGTGTGTTTATAAAGAATTATTTTTGTGGACTGACAAAGATGACATACCAGTCATCAGTGCCAAAATAGTGAGGGAAAAAAAGGAGGGTGGACTAAATTAGAAATTGTTACCAGTTACTTTTTTTTTTCTCTGTTTCGCAGCTCTGAACCCTACTGCCACCTTTCAAAAGCAAGCTGGGACCAGGGTTACTTGCGCCCACCTCTGCTGTGGTCATTTAGACCCTGGTCTCGCTGGAGCAATGACTGCAGCAGGAATGTTTGATTTAGAAGATAGTTATCTTCTGTTTTTATTCTATCTTGGTTTTGCATGTGTTGTTTTTTTGCATGTGGTTTGATGTCTGGGAAATGTTTATAGTCTGAATTAGCATCTCTGCTAACTAAACTTTCAGTCAACTTCTGAAGAAAACCTTTTGCTTCTTATTTCTGGCTGGGGTTCATCTCTGATTCAAGGTCAGCTGTTACTTAGCATGTAATAGAAATGGCTTTTTGTCTGAAATCCTGTTCCCACAAAGACGGTGAGTGTTTTGCTGTAGGCTTTTGGGACAAGGATTTCAGCTACGCCTTGTGCCAGGTTCTCCTTCGAGTTATTCCATTATTGCAGTTATTGGCACATTATTCTGAACTGAAGACTACGTGATGAAGAGGGAAATTTGGCCTCTTGCCTTTATTAACCTTCCAGAATATTTTGGTCTAAATTATTGCTGCTCTTATTTAATAAAATGAATTAACTAATACAAAATATTAATAAGGAACAACAGCTATAATTCCCCCCATAGTTGGGCAGTAAAGCTCTCTAAGCAGCTCCACCTGAGGCCAGACTTTCTGCTCACACTCGTGAGGAATTTGAGGGCCACAGCCTGGTTCAACTAAATGAGATGAAAAGTCAGGAGATTTGTACGGTAATTTGAAAACAAAATGAAAAGCCAGCTTAAGTATGAAGTCCTGTTTCTCCTTCCCCGTGTCTGTAAGCACCGTGGACAATAATGCACTTGAAGGGAATTTAAAGGATGAGGAAAGCCTAACGGGCATGCTGTGCTGATAAGCAGCTGCATTTTCCATGCTTCCTACAGGACGACCTGGAGAGCAATCCCACAGAGGGAATAGATGTGCCGCGGAGTCCCCTTCCACCAGCAGCCCTTGCCTCGCGGGCTAACCCTCCCCGGCAGCTGGTCCACGTGGCGTGCGGGGCTGCCCCGGGAAGCGCCGGGGAGGGCTCTGCCCTCACGCTCCCTCCTTGCTCCGAGAGGCTCTGAGCCTGCCGCCGCGCTTTGCCAGCCGCGTGCTACCGCTCCCCTTCCAGCCCGGGGTAAGCGAGCGCGTGCTTGCAGGGCAAGGCTGGCTTCTCCTGCGCCTCTGCGCGCTCGTGTCTGGCCCGCCGCATTTCACAGCAGTCCGAATCGCTCAAATATTTGGTCGTTCAAGACCCGGGCACATGTCTCGTCAGCTGTGACAATATGCAGAGAGGAAAGAAGAGCATGCTTATAGCAAGGTCTAATGAAGAGAGCAAGTTTTGATTTTCATGCAGGTGGATCATTAAAGGCAAAATAATCTTATTGATTGTTTGTTACAGTTGTCTGAATTGAGGGCTGTCTCCTAGCAGATTGAAATTTACTGTGACTGATGGGATCTCATAAACTCAGCTCAAAAGGAGGATAAAAATGAAGGATCTTAAAAGAAAATTACCCCAAATAAAAATGTTAGTGTCAGAAACAAGTAAATAAAAATGTACTATATTCATTAACCAATGTTGTCTGCTTACCCAGTGTCTATCATTTAAATTTACCACAACAAATATTTTGATGTTATACTCCAGTGAATCTCTCTTTAAAAAAATAAAAGAAAAAGAAAGAAAGAAAACAAAGACTTTGGTCTCCTGAAACTTTTACAGAATTCTGTTAAAGTTAACCTGCAGAGCAATGCGGTGGCTCACAGTATGCATATGAAGATGCTCATATCTTCAGGATCGAAGTAATGTTAAGTTCAGATGTATGTGCTTTTAACTGGGTTTCCACACTGTCTGTATAGGCTTTGGGTCCCATCCAAACTATTTTGAACCTGTCAGTCAAATTTGGCAAATATACGTCAGAAGTATGGTGGCTCCTACACCTTTTGCAAAGAGAGATGGGAGAGGTGGGATGTAATGTTATGACTGAGCAATCCAATATTTTTTTCCTGCAGAAAGGATCAGTCCTGGTCCTGCCCAGGCTGCCTCCAGCCATGCCGTGCTGTGCTGTCCCCACCTCGGAGCTGGCTTTGGTGCCAAGCCCTCATCAAGGCAGCTCATCTGAAGCAACAAGACACCAACCAGGCAGGAAAGGTGACTGGTTTTCTCCCACAAAAAAAACCCAGTCAGTTTTCTTCACTTTTGTTCCCTTCTCCCAGGGAAGGGAAGGGAAGGGAAGACAAAGACAGACTCTAATGCTCAACTGTGAGAAACGCTTTGGCTGGAGCTTACAGCTTCTTAGACACCAATACTAGACACAACCCTGTAAGAACCTGTGCCTCATTAGTTCTGGTGTGCATGAAATGAGCATTTTTTTTTTGGAGCAAACCAAAGCTTGTAACATATTCCTATTACCAATTTCTCATGTGCAAAACCAGGTTGGCCTCAATAAAGGACTGAGAGAAAGAATTCATTACTGCAGTCGTTTCTCTTCTTCATAGTGGTGGTGTGAGAGGCAATGAGAAGCTCTGGTAGGACCAGCTGCCAGAGGTATTTCAGATGGTTTTAACAGCAACCATGTATAGGAGGAAAAACCTTATTCTCCTTCACCTCAGACTCTCCTTTACTTTTCCCTCATTTTTGCTATAAGAATCACCCACTGCTAACAATAAATGTAGGTGACCCAGTATTAACATAATTTCACTGAATACGCAGACAAGGACAAACTGTCTCCCAGCAAAGAAACCAGAAGAAACCAGGGGGACAGCTAATTTAAAGAAACCCTGATATAGCTCAGGGAAGATTTTTAGTATGTGATCAATAAGTAACAATGAGCTCCAGATATGTTTATTTGTAGATATGATATCTGCTGAGACAGAAATCTGTGGGTAGAGGAACCTTTTATTGATTCCTGTATGATTTTTGAGTTAAGAGTGTTGCTGTCTTGTGCAGAGGGAGAATGAGAGTCTCTCCTTTTCCTGTTCTTATCAGAATTAATCGGAAACCCTGCAAGTAGAAGCTGATGATAGGTTAGGAGTTTTTTTCTCGTTAAGGGTTATTCCTTTTCAGGGACAATGAAGAACTTGTTCTCCAAGGTTTCCCTTGCTGCAGGGGCACATAAGCCCAGGTTAAACGACTCTATCAGCTTCCTCAGGCCAGTCCCCATAATCACCAATTATGTTTCATAGCACTAAAACACGCACAACATTGCCCTCCAGCATCTGCAACACGTGCTTTTGCCAAACCCCCCTGATTTGCATTGGGGCTTAAGTCATTCCTGAGCCCTGCGGTCACGCATGGAGCTCAGCCAGGGCCGTCAGACCCGTCAGTGCCATCAAAGCACGCAGCCATCCCGCTGGTTTGGGGATCCTGCGGCTGCTCTGTGTCCAGCAGTGCATCTTCCCTAATCCTGCCTCTCGCAGGCGTTTTTTTCTAATCATTCTTCTAAGTAAAGTTAGCAGCTATGCCCACTTCGGAAACAGTTTTGCTTAGACTAAGAAGCTGTCACAGTGCTGAGAAAGCTGCAGCTTTAACCAGATTTCATCTTTGTGTGTCACTGCTCATGTCAAAGTATAAATGTACTCAGACATAAGAGTTGTCCTGCTTTCATCAAGGGAGCCAGCCTGCCTTCGCCTAGTTCCGCTTGGTTAAGCTTGTTATTTAAATTGTTAAAATTGAGACATCGGCAGTAAATTTCAGAGAAGATATAACAATTATTAGATACAAGCAGGGCTCTTGTACTTGTGAACATATCATGCCCTCCATCCACATGGAATTAGCCACAAATAATTTACAGCAGTTTCTTTAAGATGTGTGCCCTGTAGTACTTGGATGACATTAAATCACAGTCATTCCCAACTGGATCATATTTCCAACTTTAAGATAGATTTGATGCTCGTCAGCGCCGTGGCTCAGCACTCCAGGGGACTACCTTTTAAACCTGCCATCTCTTGAAGAACCGAGCTTTGATTCCCAGTGCTGCCTCCCAGCCGAGACCTGCGAGCGTTGGTGCCTCCAGTATGCCAGGCCAGGCAGCGCAGTCACCCCTTGGAGGCTGAGGAGGGCTGGGAGGATATTCGAGTGACCTTGTGCCATTCACCTCCCACAGGAAAATGACTGATGACGGGAGACGGGGGCTCGCATCTTGCTCTGGCAGCTCTGAGCAAGAGGGGGCTCTGCTGAGGTTGGAAGGAAAAAACGAGTGGTAGGTGGAAGCTGAGGAGGTTACATTAAAAAGGGGCAACATGCATGCATACATAAGTAAAATGGGAGACTTGTGGATCTTATTACGGACTACAGGGAGTGAAACTCATTTTGTTTTTCCATGTGGGCTTGACTTGCACATGAGCTTCACATCGCCTCAGAGGAGATGAACATAAACAGCTAAAAGGTTAAAAGGTAATAGGAATATTGACAAAAGCTGCCTAATGCAAGAAGGGGAAAGAGGGAAGAGCCAGCAGAAGGCGCCTGTGGTGCTGTCTGTCCCGCCGGGGAGGCGTCCCTTTGGTGGTGGCACGTCAGCTGGGTACCCACAGGCGCAGGGTGCAAACAGATACCTGCAGCACAGAGAAGGGCAGGGATTTCTAAAACCCTCCCACACTTTCGCTCTCCTGGCACAAAGCTGTGGCTCCGCTGCGCATTTTTGCGGGAAGCAAAGAGTCATAGAGGGTCCCCCTTCAGCCCTGCATGGGACACCCAGGCAGAGCCCTCGAGTAGCAGGGTAACGGTCACCAGCTTTCCCTGTTTTCCACAGAGGACTGGGAAGGGGATGAAGGCTCTGTATTGCCCTCCCTCCTGCGCCACCAGCGCTCTGCCGGGGAGGAGAAGGGGAAGGGAAAAGCTAAGGAGTGATTTGTGCCAGGAAAAGACATGGGGCACACTATATCTTCTTTGAAACACCTGTTAAAACAGGGATCAATACACGGCTCCTAGAGTTACAGTCTGGCTCCTGCCCTTTACTCACAGTAGTGTGAAGGCTTTGGTCTAAGCTTATAGAAATAAGGGACAGCAATAATATTGCTATTGCATCCCAGGAGCCCGCTGTTGTAAGATTTAACAGCCACAGGTCTGTGACCACTGGAAGGTGGCCTGGATGGCCCTGGAGAAGGAGAAATGGAAAGGCTAATCAGCAGACCTTGTGCTGTTGGTTTTACAGAGATAGATAAAAACATGTTTCCCCTGGAATTTTGTTTTTATTCAAATCCAGGCACAAACAACTGGCGGGGGGGACGGACAACACAGGAGATGTAGCTCTGAAAAAGAAGAGGAGGGGAGAAGGACACTGGGACTCCGTAGCTCTTTCTATGCCCAGGTAGTGCCCAGGTATGTAGTCCCATCTCATTTTCACAGGGGCAATCTTGCACAAAGTCATGCATATTAGGTGACTAACCACGTCTTCATGGGGCAGGAGCGTGTTCCTGCTTGAAGCCAAAAACCAGAGGACTCTTAGGTTTCTGCTCAAGCAGAACTTGTGCAATCCATCCAATGCCCTGGGGACAAGGTGCTGTGCATTGCGTCCATTGCATCCAGCGTGTCTCAGACACCTTGCCGTTGTTGTGCTGTACGGACCATCCACTCAGCACATTCACAACAGGTTGACCCATCCTTGACACATCAGACATGCCACTCACCCTAGTGCCAGTCTGTGCGTGTACATCTCTCTCTTCTCCAGGACACCCAGTTGCCCTTAGGCACACTGAAACAGCCGTGGTAGTACTACATTTCTGGGCATGTCTTGATACACCAGGAGATGTGATCACCCGAGAGTTGCATGGTACAGGTTAGGATGTTGGCAGTAAGGGTAAGGGTTGTTGACAGAGATGCTGGTGTCCTTGCCAGAGGTGGAAGCAAGAAGGGCAATGAGGGAGGAGATCAAATCAGAGGCGGGTTGGTGACTTGGACCTAGAAGGAAAAGATTAGTAGAAAAGCAAGAGTTGAGAGTTTAAAAGACTGTTTTCCTCTGCTCCCACATTGAATGATGGCACCATTCTTCTCACTCCTGGGGGCACAGATTTGATCTCAGTATATAGGAAATTATCTGCCTCCTTTTGCAAAGATTGGAAAGATGAGTATCAGAGAGCGAATTAGGAACTCCACAGAGAATAACTACCTTCTGGGGATCTGCTCTTTGGAGGATCTGGATGCAGAGAGATGTGGGTGCTGAGAGAGGCCTCTCCAGTGTGAGCTAGCAACCAGTACCAGAAGTTGAGGCCGTGGCAGAAGGAGCTGTGCTGAGGGGTGAGAGCCTGGCACAAGGTTTGCTCATCCATCCAGGTCGCTCTGGGGTACCTGAGAGGTGGACCATGCAAGCGGACCTGCTGTCTTTGGGTTTGTTTCGCACTCAGCTCCTGTGAATGAGCTTTGAATCATTTGGGTGAAGCACCTGAGCTGAACCCAGCAACTTTCATCAAGTCTTACTGTGTTACTGAGCGCTCTCCCTCACTGGGCTGATTTTCCAGGAGGGAGAACCCCAAGATCTTCTTTCTGAATGACTTTTGCACCTTGCATAAAAGCGAAAATGTCAAGTCATTTTTTAAAAAAGCCAAACCACTCATACAAAAATTACCCATACGAGCCCAAAGTGTCATTCTCAAGGGAGTGCTGTTAAAATAGGCTGCAAATGCCATTGGGCTTGGTTTTCATCTTTTCTCTCTCAGTGTGACTATGACATGTGCTGGTATTTGCTTTGCAAGATAACAACAGACGTAGGACATTTCAGGAAATATGAGGAGACAGCTAACTATAATATCTGCAACATTATCAAAGCCAGCATAATGCTGGTCTGAGTTTAACAGGAAAGCAGCAGTGGTACAAACTGGACACATAACTTTAAAAATGTCATGTCTCGTTATCAGCACGCGACTAGCCAATCCTTGGTTAAAAGTGACTGCAACTCTATAGAGGGAATGCAATGCTGCACTCTCCCCAGGCGTGATACAAGCTTCCAACACGCGGCATCTTCACTTTAAAATATCGTGCTAACTAGGTATGGATGTTGACAACAGTCCAAAAATCCCGATGGCTGGCCGGTGTCTGAATGGAAGAGGAAGAGCTTTGCTTTCATTTCTCCTGGCCTGCCTTCCTCGGCATTGTCCTCGCGCGAGCCCCGCCGCGCTCCCGCTGCAGCCTGAGCACCAATAAGCACATTTTACGATTGTTTGCTGGGTTCAAAACACTTGAAACATTTCAAAGCACCTGACATCCTTTCAAGTTAGCTGCTAAAAAACCGAGCGCAAACAGAATGGGTTTCAGAGAAGGTCTGTCAATCAGCGCTCAATCTGTATGTTCTCCGAGACATTCCTTATGCTGGCTGATTTATTTCATATTAAAAGGGCTGTCAATCTGTATCACAAGAACAGGTTGAAAAAAAAATGTGAGTGATGTCTGTGACTTTTTTTTGTTTATTTAAAATGATATTTCCCCCCTCCTTCTTTCCCCCCTCGCGTTCTCTCTTACCCACCCCCACCTTTATTTTTCTCCGCAGGTATGGCGTGAGTGTTGTATACCACATGCATTTAAATTAGAAATATATTTTGCAAAGCTGTGGCAGACCCTTTTTTATTATCCATCAAATATATCCCTTTTACCATCTGATGGCTTGGCAACAGGATCATCTCTCTTCCAGTTAAAATAAATGGGCCAGTAAAGTGGTGGAATATTCACTGTGCTGAAAAGACTTTACACTAGTTAATGTACACTGCGTGTTGCGGGTTTCATTAGAGCAGAATACTAATGATGCACTGCATGTCTCCCCACGGTATCGCTTTATTGTACCAGCTGTATTATTGTTTTATATTAATATATTGATTATTGTCTTTTTCTCTCGTGTGTTTTTTGTCTCCTAACTTTTTTCTCCTGGCATTGTTTACCTATTACAGTGGGCAATTGTTTTCAATATCACATTTTTGGAATGAATGTTGATATTTTTATATGATTTTTTTGTTTTGTTTTCCCCCATGTCTCCAAAGTAATTAATTTCCCTTGTTTGCTGCACAGATGTTGGGATATTTTTGAGTGAAACTTGATATAGAATGACACCTTCACATACAGGTACAGAGGAAAAACAGATAAATATCTTGGCAATTCAGATTCCAAGGTGGGGAGGTATCTAAACTCTCAAAAGACCAATTCTCGGGGTTGGACAGAGGCTGAGAAAGATCTGATTTCTGGATCTTTTCCACGGTTTGTTGGACTGCTGAACTCCAAGGGCTTGTTTGCTGTAGCTGTGAGATAACCCCTGCACCTGGGCTGGACGGCTGTTCTGTTCCTCCGAGGAAAGGAGAGGTGAAAGCTGAGTTACCAGGAAGAATTTGTAATTTATCGGTATTTGGAGCGTAAAGGCACCATCACTTTGATCCGTGTCAGTTCAGCAGCTAACACCGCGGGACCTGGTCCAGGTCTGGAGGTTGTAGGCACTACAGCAATATAGATAAGAAAGAAGAGTAACACCCTGGTACACATGCAGTTATGCAGCTATTTATATGCCGTGCCTGATAAACAACAAATTCTCCCAGCATTTTTTAAGGTGTCATAATATGTTGCTATCATGACTTTTTCACAGAGAGCTTGCTGACGATGGTAAGTCACCTGTGAGTCACCTGAACATGCCACTGGCAGCGTCAGGGAGGAGAAGGTGGAGGTCTGACGACTGACCAGTTGTTGTAGGAACCCAAAATACCCCCCCCCAAATACCGTCTTGGCGGGCTGCTGGGCAGAAGCCCCTGTGAGCTTAGACTGGCGTGGGAGGATATAGGGCCTTGAAGACTGGTAGGCAAAGGAGCTCCAGGAAAAAAAAAATAAGATTTGGAAGAAGAAGTGGCAGCGTGGCCAGCTGATTCATGCGGTGAGCGCCCACCGCATGGCCCTGCCCTCTCCAGGTGTGCAGGAGGTGGAGGCAGCTGTGGCTGGCAGCTGGGCTGCGAGCCTCACAGCTGCAAAGTGCCCTTGTTATTCCTCCCCGGCTTGCGGTATGGGAAAGTTTTGGTACCTCCTCCTGACAAAACAGCGTGGATCAACCCCTCTGCTCCCCACAGCCGAGCTCTGTGAGTGGTTTGCAGAGTGACGGGCATGGCCAGAGCGATGTCTGTCCTGCTGCCTGGGAATGAAGCTGATCAGCATTAATCGTTCATTGGCGTAGGAAGGGATAGGAAAAAGCTGTGTTTGAAGAGAAGATGCCAAATTGCTGTGCGCATCAGGTGACAGTGCTGGGTTTCACGACCACAGGAGAACAGCCTCCTGTTGCTGAGTTGGTGTCTCTAGGGCTTAGCACCCTTCCACCACAGTGAGCTCACGCTGGAAAATCAATAGGCATTTGCAAGTCTCACTGTTAAGGTACAAGCGACCTGTAGGCGATATGTAACCACAGTGATCAGAGAACTTTGTAAACTCAACAGCAGTTAAGGAAGGAAGATGGAGGCTTCTCCCAGTGTGAAATAACAATCAATGACTAATAACTTTTTCCTTGAAATAATGAAATGAAAGAAGACACGAAGACTACCATGTACTGGACTGTAAAAGCACTGGAATGATCCATAGCAAGCCCCTGCGAACACGTGTTTCCATCCGTTCCATGTGTTTGTGACTCTGGCAATTAAGACAAAAGGAAAGATCTTTTGGGCAAAGCCTGTTCTGTCTCTAGGAATATTCCTGGGGGGTAATTCCGCTAGCCTCTTCAGCCCAAATTTGTGACTGGTGTTACCCACCAGCTCTCTCCATGGAGTAAGTCAGCGTGACTTACTGACTTCAATAGGGAAAAAACAATTTACAGTCCTTATGGGTATGATTGACCTTGATGGATCATTCTTAAAATGTCAGCATCAGCATTACAAAGACTTTGCGAGGGTGATTATAATGGTAAAGCTCACTAGTGGACAAGCAGTTTGTAGTAGCAAAGAAATTATTTTGCTGAGACAGTGAAATCATCTACTCTCTGTGGCAAAGAAACTGCCGGCAGAAAGACTTTTTGTTGATTTTTTTGTTGTTGTTTTTGTCTTGTACCGGTACAGTTACATAAGGTAGGGCTAAGATGTCAAGGTGGTGTAGCAGCCTGTATTTTCCTTTTTCCGAATTAGAGGTTAAGTAAGCCAACAGAAACTCAGTGGGAGTCGGGAAATGCTGACTCTTAGAGAGGCAAGATGCTGTCAATCACCCGATGAGTGATATTCCTGTTTGTGTGAGTCAGTAGCTGCTGAACTCAGAGCTTGGCACGAGCAAGGGGCTGGAGCTTCTGCCTCTCCCAAGAACTGCAGTCCCCGGCGCCCTGCCTGGCTGTGCGTCTGCTGGCCACATCTCATTGCCGACCGTGGGTCTCTTCACGCTCCTGACACAGCTATACCAGAACGTCTTGTCATTGCCTCCCTTCCCCCCTTTTCACACTCCTCTGTTTCAATTGTAAGCTTTCTTGGGTGAAGCCTATATCTTTTGTCTTTCTTTGGAGGTCGTAATTTTGGTGAGCATCTCTCAGAACAGTAGTGTTTGTGCTGCTTCATATTATATACTAATATATACTTCATATTTGTTAGCATTAGTATCACTAACAACTCGAATAGGGCCATAACGTGCTCTACAGTTTTTTCAGCTGAGGTTCTGCACTTGCATTTAATTGCCGTTTCCTCTGGTTTCCAGGATATCAGTGGGCAAAACAACGCACACTGGCAAATTGGTGGTATCTGTCAAGCAGCTAATATGCCACCGTGTTGCCATTTGCGCCTGCTGCTGTATTTCTTCATGCAAAATTGTAGGCCTTTTGGTCTTTTTTTTT